>LGRX02008479.1:0-24145 GCA_001247695.2 Cymbomonas tetramitiformis
CGATGTCTCCGTTTTTCGGATGACTGGCCACAAGATCCGAATGACAAACCACGGTATGGCAAAGGTAGCATTAGCAGTTTTTCACAGATGTTGGTACCCGCATATGCGTATCTGTGTAAGGGTATGATTTGTACAAGGCTCACTACACCTCAGCAAGGAAGGATCAATTCCTGCTCCTGTCATATCAATTTGATGCAGGGTAAAAATGTTAGGGATGTAACCCTGCAGTTCTCGGGATGCAGCCCTGCAGTTTTTGGGATGCAGCCCTGCAGTTATTGGGATGCAGCCCTGCAGTTATTGGGATGCGGCCCTGATTATTATTCGGTCGGCAATTATTGGCAAAAGTCATCGGCTATCAGCCTTGACTCAGAAGCCACAATGTTATAGAAGCTGCGACCTATAGTGATCATATGCGGCAGTTATGCCTTCAGCATACGTAGACAATATAATTATGTGGAACTTATAATCCCATTTAAGTTGCATCATGATAAATTTATCCAGGTGTTAACAAGTGTTCAGGATTTGATAAGGGGTTGACGCCCCACAGGCCAAAGGTCATTGTCTCATAAGGCTCGCCTCAAGTGTGCGGCTTTGAGGAGCAGCGTCTCGGTGAGGCACAGGCATGATGCTTCCTTGACCATGATGGAGCTGGAAATGAGAATACTCAAGATATCCGAAGACAGGAAGGCTTTTTGTTGGCCAGAGTTGCTGTCTAGATGCTTAACCTTTATGGGATTGCATTCGGATACAAACTGTGCAACCATACATGTGACTTATGCATTGGTGTATGACTTGATGAATTGTCTCTTGTCATGAAACCTGGAAGGAATGACGGGCAAATAGCTAGAGTGGCGGATCTCACTCACTCGGCTTTGCTGTTATGGAATTCGATGCCTGATGGCACAACTGGCAATCCTTTGCTCAGATGCTTTCCTTAAGACATTGGCAACAACTTGTGTACCAGCTTCTCTTAGATTTGGGGGGAAACCATGGATCAGCAATTCATCAATCAAAACACATGTTACCAAGACTGATTCAATGAATTCTTTAGCTCTTGAAATTCAACAATCAGCATCTCAGGCTGTTGACGTCAAAGTGATGGTCGTAAGCTTACAATATAGCTTATTCTCATTTAAAAAACCATCATTCTCCTATGTTAGTGCCCTTCGTATAATATGATAGAGCCGGAGAAATATGCATCTATGATTTCTTCATAATGAACTTCATGTGTCAGTAAGTCAAATGAAGACTTCATCTGATGCTTCAATCGGCATGATGTACCGTGTCATCAACTTTATGACTGCTATACACAGATGCTGGAACTTTTCATAAGATTTTTAATCTTCCAAGCAAAATCACAATGATGTAAAATCAAAATGATGTAAATCAATTTGTGGCAGCTGTATGAAGAATGAATGAATCTATACGCCTTCCTCCCCCTTTAAAAAGAGGTGTATCAAACCAATCAGATGGTGATGGAGAATGCTATTCAATCATTATGTTATGTGAAAATGGTTTAATAGAAAATCAGACTGAGATTACTCATCGAATGCTTTCGAGGTAACAATGTCAATATGAACACCGATTCTCTCTATGCCATATCGGCAATATATGCCTGACGTTTTTGAATGTGGCAAATGCCAGATGATGTCAAATGTCCAATGTCAATTCACTATGATTCAATATGCAGTTTTTGGGTTGCAGCCCACACACATTGTCAGTTCAGGGTCACAATAGTGTGCCCAACTTAGACAATAGTGTGCCCAACTTAGACAATGTGTGCCCAACTTAGACAATGGTGTGCCCAACTTAGACAATGTTTCTGGATAATGATTGTCATAATGAAGAACGAAATCAGTGATGGTACCGAAGCTAATGGAGAGTCAATCAAGAAGTGTCTGTAATGACAACAACTTACTACGAGCTGTATTTCCGTAGTTGATGGATGGCTGGTATGTCATTTCATTGTGACTAGAACATGGCATCGCCTAGTGATATGTGTATCTTCTTCAGTACATGATCACTTATCTCTATGGTACCCATTTTATTTTTGGGCATACATTATTCAGAATGAACTGCGCTTGGAAACCATATGCAGATTGCGGGTTCGAGTCCCGACATGGCTTTTCCAAGACTTCGTGGCCTAATGGACGAGGCGACAAATTTCTAAACATTCCAGAATGAGCTTTCAAAGAGTCTTAATTCCTCAATGAAGCATGCGTGTCTTATGTGCCAAAATGATATGAAACCACAAGTATGATGTCAATCTATATGTGGATGGTTTATACCATTGTATGCTATTCCACAAATAAATAGTGATGTCAAAATAAAACTTTGGACAATTGCAACTCAGTACAAACCCGAGTGCATTCAAGTCCACTTGTATCCTCAGAATCTGACTCTAATGTACTTTCTATATGCACAGGATAGAACATATTTTCTATGTGATTCTGGATTCAGGAACTAGAGTCAATGTAAAACTCCTTTCCTATTTCAGACGATGAAACCTTTATTCCCTTAGGTGCAATACCTTGTCTTAAGGAATAGTCATTTTCAATACAAGTTTCAATCGATTTTTTAAATCTGTCACTTTTATGATGATCAGACTGGTCAATCTTATAGCATAACCACTTCCCCTTGTTGAAGGAGATGACTCCTGGCATAGGGCGGTATGTTGGCTGTTTTCATATGACACATGGAAAACATGAGTGGCTCAACAATCTTGGAGAATTTCGGGATAAATATCCTGAATTGGCCGACTATGCCCAAGAATGACCGAGAGATTATTTGCCATCTTTTGCCATACGGCGTAGTAGAGGCTGCTTACCAACGGTTGGGTCATAGGCTGGATAGCTATGTTAGCTATGTTGGAGGCTGAATAGCCATGCAGGGAAGATATCTTCCTGGGATTGGCCGGCCCGGGGCCGTGTCACGGAGGCCCGGGCCGAAGGCGGGCCGAAGGAAAAGTTGCGGATGGGCCGAGTCGCATTGAGGGAAAATCGATAAATTTCCAAAATTTTATCGATTTTTGACAAATTGTCATACTTAAAATTAAAATTTTGCGCCTGCGGCGGGCAATTTTGGGTTCGGGCCGAGACGGGCCGAAATGTGGCCGAAGTAAATTCCCAATGCGGGCCGAGTCACCTCCGCGGAAGATATCTACCCTGTAGCCATGATTGCACGGATTCTGTCTTCCATGATGGATAGACTTTTGAGATGTGGTGTCCGATAAATCAATACATCTGACAACAACTTAACCTTAAAAGGTTTGATGAAGAGCTGATGATCTCTGTTGCACTGCATTTTTTTGATGTGTACCACTGAAATGCCTCGTGATATAATAATCTCACTGAATAAGTTTCGTGCAATGGTGGAATGATCAAATATGTAATTGTGATCAATGAAGACAAGATATGGCTCATTCAGCAGGCATGACTACCTCAAAGAGATGTCAATACACGGGTACATTTCAAGACATAAGGGCAATAGGCTTATTATGTAGCCTTCAAAGGCAGCTAGCATTAATGCTGCATTGGTCAGCTCAGTGGCTTTGACCTATATAGGTGTTGTACTCAGGCCGTAGCCTGCATATTGCATTCAGTAATCCCGACACCTTTAATAATCCAATCAGATGATATGTATGAAATATCAAGAATGGTTGCCCTTTTTCAATGATCATCGGTGGCAGAGGCTATAGTGCTTGCACCGAGTCAATATACAATTCTAGTCTGGATATATGCTAGACCAGATGTATACAATGTCCAGGTCTTCAAAATCAAGCTCATATGTATGTCATGGCTGATGACCTTAGAAATGTTTGATACATATATGTGTCAACTTCATGGAGTTCTGCATGGTTTGACTGTATATAGTCACGATTACCAAAACAAAAACGATGATGCAACCTATTTGTTTTATTATTTGTCTTTATTATTTATTTGGGTTTTAGTTGTATTTTTAGCTTATCATCTTCCCCCCTCAAGGAAGTGTATCGCTAGGCGGTTGTCAAGCGCCGTTTAAATACAACAGAGGTCCGACCTCTATGTGATGACGTGGAAGCTTACTATGGAGCTGGATAGCAGTTCTCGGGATGCAGCCCATTGCACCAATAGTGCATCGCAGTTCTTGGGATGCAGCCCGAATCCACGTCATCAACGTGGGTCATATAGTGCCCAAGCATGTGCTGTATATATACAACACTACCCTTCAGCGGCGAAGTGGTTTGCTATTACCAACATCGTATGCTGTGGGATATCAATATATAATCAGAGAGCATGGTAATATATGTACCATGTTTGTCAATACCGGAGAGACTGTGTCTTCTTTAAAATCCTCATGACTATATGTATAATGGTGTTGTACTGATGTCAACACCTTCTCTCTGAGTGATTTATTGATTTCAGATGTGATGTTGTGGCAGTCAACCTTGTCCGTTTGTACCGGAGGTTGTATGAATTGTGTCCACGTCATCGGCACGAGTCATATTGTGTCCATGCATACGCGATCTCGGCGCAGGTCACAATACAGTGCCCGAGCATACGCGATTTTAGCGTAGGTCACATTGTGCCTCAATGATTTACATCTGAGAATATCTGTTACTCATCTTTGTGAGTCTATACAGCATTGTTGTGCTGATTGCAATGCTTTCTCTGATGACTTATATATCACAGATTATACCAAATGTGGTGATCAGTCCAGTGCAAAATTTTGTCACCGGAATGTACAGGGATTGTGAATGATTGCAATCCAGCCGGAGGAATAATCTCAGCAGCTGTTCTGTACTAATGAATTCATCGGAGTTATACTCATTTCGATGATTCGAAACCCATGTCATTTGTAGTGATGACAACTCATATGAATATATAAGGGTTTCCTCAGAATGCCTTTATGTGATGTCAACATTTATGAACAATTCACTTGCATCTTAGGACAAAGGAGTTACGCTTGGAAGGTTTTGCATGGTGGTCACCCAACAGTTATCAGCTGTTATTCGGATGCCACATTCTGCCTTCAGTACTGGAACTATATCAACCAGTCCTACAGCGATGCACCTGTCCTTCCCACTCTTATGTACGGCTATAGTGCCAAAGTGTATCAGGTGGGATATATATACATTATATAACTATCATCTTCTGATCCAGAATATGCAATTAAGCATGGTATCAGGTTATATGTTATATATATAGTTCAGCATTCCGCACTTACTCGAGGATGTAAATGCTGAGCAATAGTTAACTTATAGTCATTGGGATGTAGTTTCCCATCCGAGTTTAAACTTTGTTGGTGACGGTGGGTTTAACGTTGTACAGATTTCAACGTTACTTGTGGATGCAGTGGTTTTATCAAAAGCAATCCATCAGATATCACCACCAGATCGGAATATAAAATGGATATGTGTGTATATTATGTCTGTACATTATATATTAATGAGGTGATGTATGTATATATGGTTCCACCTTCTTCCCCCTCAAGGAAGTGTGAACTCACAGGCAGTTGTCAGTTGCCTTTATACCTCATAATGTAGCGTGCAATTCGTATAGGAAGCAGCTTATACAGTTTTAGGGTTGCTGCCCGACAGTTCTTGGGTTGTTGGGATGAGGTCGATGGCCCCAAGGATCTCTACGTCCTCGTGCGCGTCGGGGTTCCATTGGTTCTGACCGCTTCTCCAGGGCGGAGAGGGTCTGATCACCAGAGTGTGACCTCACTTCCCCGAAGGGCAGGGTCGGGGACTGATCGCCGGCCAGTCATTCGTCGTCCTCAACCGGGGGAAGGCCGTCGCCCTCCACAAGTTCGATGCCAGCGAGTGCCGCCAGAGTCTGGTAACTCTGCTCGTCCTCGCAGCTGGCAAGCGCCAAGACCTCCTCGGAGAACTCCTCTGGAACGCCGTCCACCCGGGAGATGTCCTCCTGCTGTTCGATGGCCCAGACGACGGCGGCCACGAATCCAGGAGAGTTTGCCAGTCGGGCAGGAGCGTTGGCTCTCTACTCCTTGAGCTTGGTCTCATCCCGTCATCCGTGCAGTTGCGGACGATATGCTCCGCGGAGCCGCAGGCGAAACACCGGCGAACCTTCGGTGCATCAGGGCGGGAGAGACCAGGTGGTGGTGGTAATGGGGTAACTGCCGCGGCAGCGGCAGTGGTGGGCCCGTTCTCCAGCATGGCGAGTGCTGGGCGGTTCGAGGAGGGGGTGCGTCTGAAGAAGGGGGTACGAGGAGGTGGGTTCGCGAAAGAGACAGTTCGGGGAGGACGGTCTTGAGTGCGCCTCTGAGCTGCCTCCGTGTCGATGTCGTTCTCCACCTCCTCAGCGACCTCCCGTATCTTCAACAGGGCGTTGTGGGTGCCCGGGATGTCGTCAGAAGCAGCCTTCCTTTCCCACTCATCTGGCTTGGAGACATCCAGGTGGATGGCTCTTAGGCGCCGCATCACCCTGGGCGCGTACTTCAGCCCTCGGCGGTACGTGGAGAGCATGGACAGGTTGGACATCTCCACGCAGTTGGGGACCCTGCCAGCCAGAAAGTTGACCGAAGCCATGCGGGTCTCCAACCGCGAAAAGTACTCCGCCGCGGTCTCATTCGACGCCTGCTTCAGTGCAATAGCCTCGCCGTGCGCGTTCTCCAGGTAGCCCTGTGTCAGGGAGCACACCGCCAGGTCCCTGAAGAACACGTCCAACTCCACGTAGCGCTGGTGCCAGGCCTGGTCGGACCCGAAGGTCCCCGCCGCACGCTCTAAGAACCTCTTCTGCTGGTCTTGTACGTAGGGTGTGCTCCTTGAAGCTCCAGAGGAGGCTCGACACGCTCGCCTGGTACTCCGATACAGACGGCGTACAGCTGGGAGTGGTCAGCGCCTCGATCACGATGGCCTCCTGGAAAGTCTTCCGCACCAGGTTGGAGTAGTGCTCCAATTGCGCCAGTAGGCCATCCTTGTCGGCCGATTTGGTGTCGGCCGCGGAGCGGGGGAACCTAGTCACGCCCCTGATCAGCTTCAGCACCATCTCCTTGGTCTTGTGCTCCAGGCGGACCTCGTCCGAAGATGCCCGCAGATTAGTGCCCTGCGGCAGTCGGATGATGCCTGGTACAAAGGGGGCGGCGCTGGGAGAGAGGATGGGATTCGCGGTGGCGGAGTGGGGGAAGCGGGCTGAAGGTGGTGGTCCTGGAGCATGCGCGGGTGGGAGTGCAGGCGCGGAATTTGTGGGGACTGCGGTTGAGGCAGGCGGTAATACGGAGGTTGGCGGCCCAGGAATGGGCGGTGGTGCAGGTGTTGGTGATGGAGCGGGGAGCGGGAGAGGCGTGTGGAAGGGCATGGGGGTTGCGCGGCCACCACGCTCATGTTTCGGTACCAGTCGGAGTTGCTAACCTCAGACCACGCGGCGAGACCGTCCTGGTCGAAGTGCAGCATCTCAGACTCCCGCGCAGTGGCAGGTATCCACTCCCACACCGGCTGTCCCATACTCGTAGATCGCACATTAGCTGCAGCTGGGTCCCCCATGGCCATGTCCATGATCTCGCGGTCGACCATGAGTACCCAGGTCTCCACGCGAGGGTTGGTGAGGGGCAGCGGAGTGTGGTGTAGGCGACCTCCCATGCGTGCATAAGCTGTCAGCGGAGCTCCCAGCAGGTGCATGATTGTGAAGAGGATGGTGTCGCCCTGTACTCCAGCTCTGCGGCGCTCGTCCCGTGGTAAGGAGACAGTCGCCGCGCCTCGCACCCCCGCTGACTGATGTACCCACAGTGACCCACCGTCGTGGGTGATGAAGAGGGCCCGAACCTCTGGATACTGAGGGTAAGAGGGATCTGGTCCTCGGTCGGGATCACCAGAAGGGTCTGGGGGTGGATCATCAGGGGGACCTGGGGGCGAGTTCCTTGGGCTGGGGACTCTGCGCTCTGAGTCAGGGTCACCACCGCCGTGCACCACTGACTCCATCGATTGTCGTCGGCGAGCCACCATCATGTTAACTTGTTAAGGGGGGCCTGAGTGGGAGGCTCAGCGGGGACCGCTCCAGCGACAGTCGTCAGAGACTCTGGAGGGGTCTCGCTGTCTGAAGCGTCCGCCTCGAGGGGCTGATCCGCCGCCAGGGCTCCCTGTGCACTGCTCTGAGGGTCGCCTGATGGGGGGGTTTCCGCAGATACAGCTGCGCCTGGCGGGGCGAGCCCTCTTGAGAGCACCGCGGAGAGGTCCAGGGCTTGTACTGCCGCAAGGACCTCCCTGCGGATGTGCTCACTTCGGCTGCTTGCGTCCGAATCAGACCCGGACCTGCGGGCAGCTCTCCGCCTACGCTCTGCCCGCGCAAGCGTGCCCCGGCCCCCCCTGGATCCCGTACTGGTGCGGCTGACGTCCGTGCCGGACTCAGGGTCAGAGTGCTCCGGTGAGCGGCTCAGGCTTGGGATGTGCCTGCCGTGCGTTGCAGGGCCCGAGGACTCCCTTCGGGAGCGTCGACGCCTGCGGGCCTCTGGATCAGCTGTCACCGCTGGGAGGTGGCGCACCAAGAGTGAAGCCCCGCTCGGAGCGCCCTGTCGGAATCCGCCATCAGGAGGTGCCTGCAGAGGGTCTGGAAGAATCGCGGCACCAATGCTGATGAAGGGCGGCTGTAGTGGGGGATCCGCTGTAGGGTCGTACAGCATCGAGGTGGTTGGTACCAGCTGTTGCGGCCGTGGCTTTGCTGCTGCTGCTGCTGCTGTTGCTGTTGCTGCTGCTGCTGCTGTAACTGATGCTGCTGGAACTGCTGCTGCTGTAGCTGCTGCTGCATTGGTTCCAGCGGTTGTTGTTGTTGTGGCCACTGTTGCTGGTACGCAAGCCATTGCTGCTGTTGTTACAGCTGCTGTTGGTACGGCGTGGGGTACGAGCCCATGGGGTGATGAGTCCCCAGTGTAAATGGCACCGGGGACACTCCCCCAGCGATGGGCGCTGATTGGGGGAGTACCCAGTTGGAGCCATTCCATACGGCTTGTGCAGGGGAGCCATCAGGCAGGGTGTATGGGCGTGGCACCGCGGTATACTTAGGGCATGGTGGTGCCCGGGAGTGGGAAGGGGTAAGTGGAAGCGTATGTGGTGGGGGACGGAAAGGTGAGCGGGGTGAGAATAGTGGGGGGCGTAGCGGCTCTGCAATGACCCCCATGCTGGAAAGAGACTCTGATGTGTGCTGCGACATGTTAACTGCTGAGCTGATCAGATCGAAGGCTGGGTGTGGCAAAAGCCACAGGTGAGCAGAAGGTAGGGTCTGCTCGCCTTTTATTTATTCTTCGGTGTCGCTTTCTTGAGGAGAAGGTGGGGGGCTAATATCTGGAGACGGAGGAACGCCGTCGAGCACGGGTATTGCGAATGTGCCAGGGAGCACGGGTATTGCTGGATCGTGAGTGTCCGGGTAATAGAAGAAGTACCCCTGCTGGTACCACTCACGGTTGTAGCGCGCTGGTGGGATAGCCAGGGTGACGTTATCCAGGCGTTCAGCTGCTCTCCACTTCGTCGTCAGAGGAGGAGGGGGAAGGAGGCCCGTCCTGGTCGAAGGCGCCTGCAGGTGGGAAGGTAGGGTCTGGATAAAATACCCACTTCAGTGGCCCCTGTTTCCACCACGCTCTTCTGTACTCTTGTGGGGGAACTGACATACACCGGCGTATTCAAAATTTCGCCAGGGCTCCGCGACACAGTTTTCAAGTGCTCAGGTGCGCAGGCAGAGGTCAAGAAACTGCAGGTGGAGGTATGTGAGGTCCGACCAAAAGGCTCAGCAAGGTCCCAGAAGGTAGCCGGGCTCCGTATGTTCCAGAAATATTCCAACCAGAGCGCTGCCAGAGAGTGCCAGAGAGTGCCAGAGAGTGCCAGAGGAGCTGTCCAGAAGCCACTAAAAGCGCTATTTTGGAGGGCTTTCCCGACTACTGATGGCCGTGAGGGCGGTGTTGGGGGGTTCTGGACCGTTCTATGGGGTCTGAGGGAAGGGTTTTTGGTGGTGGGAGCTGTTGGGGAAGGTTTTGGAGTAGGCTGAAAACGGGCTAAAACTGCTGTTTTGGGCTGTTTTTGGCTGTTTTAGCTACTTTTAGGGCTCTGAAAGGTGAACTGTAAGGTTTTTCTGGCTACTATAGACCGGGGAAACCCTTCAGGGTGATCCCTGACGGTCGTGTGTGGCCTGGGACGGACTTGGGTTTTAACCCTTAAGCCGGTGGTTAGAATTCGAGGGTTTTCTATATGTGTTGTGAGAATGGATTTTTGCGATGCATGCTTAGTCACTAAATGCCCGTTTGCTTTACCAATTATTGCATACCTATATTACCAACTATTTGCGACACTACATGTCGATATATGTCGAATATATCCACTCTTATATGCGCACATGGTTAGAATGTTTTCGATTTTACAGGCACAATTTAATTTCATCGTCATTGTTGACGACATCTGCTCGACATATTTTTGCACAATTTTGGAATTAAATCATCGACCTTGCTTGATGATACGTTCCAAGGATGATTCACTTGCACCGATGTGCGTTCATCTGCCTATCGTTTTCTGTGGATTTATGCTAAAAAAACACTAAAAATACATATATTTCACAATGTTTTCCATACTTAAGGAATGTTTTCCATACTTAAGGAATGTTTTCCATACTTAAGGGACACGTGTGGTGATTTTTGCGATACTATGGGTCATATTCCATGATGATAGCCACCAATCACTTACATAATGATCGGGACATGGCCCATGATGCAACGCGTGCTTGTAGATGAGCCGTAGGTAAGTATAACGTTGCAGTTTAGGCGCGTTTTGTATGGTTTGCAAGATAAAATTACGCAAAAAACGTACAAATGTGCAACTGATTCGCGACAAATATGCGGGTACGTGCGATATATATTATGCATACGTGCCCCGCACAAGTACGCTACGCTTACATATGCACACACCGGTGTACGTGCAAATACTCAGTGCACAAATCATGCAAGGTATGCAACCGCAATTGCCCAAGCAGCATATACTTTGCCATCGCTTCTGGGTCAGATCTGACCCAGATACCGGCTTAAGGGTTAAGATCGGAAAACGAATGTTTGCCTTTCCAAGCCCGTTTGAGCCCCCAGTGTTAAGGGAAGGTTATACTGATATCTCGTGACTTTTGGGAACGTTATTTGGATTCCTTCTTCGAAAAAAAATGACTTTTTTGACGTAAAAATTGCGCCCAGTGTCCCAAAAGCACAACTCTCCCCCTTCAGTATACCGTAAGTTACGAGAAGTCCGTGGCTGAACGCGCGGAGACGTTCAAAGTAACGCAATTGATACCAAATGTGCCCGTGGGCAGTACGACAGATGCTCGGAATAATGTTTTTGATTGAACGTGCAAAGGTACACAATTCGGATTTTATAATATACTGGATCAGGGCCAGATTGAGGTACAAACGATAGTTCGGTTCCGAGTTCTGAAGGCCAAACACTTCTCAAGTGCTCTACTTATTCACTCGTCACTCAGGTTGCAGGGTCAACCACCCGGCAGCCGATGTCACACTACGGCTCAACGTTCAATTCCCGATCCGATCTCATTTCTAATTCCGATTCGTCATTCTCGATTCAGATGTTACGTCGACGGACTGACACGATGACTGTCATACAGTACTGTCATACTGTCATACCCCCAACATCTGATATTCGATTTCATTGTCTTTCCGATCCCGATGCGAATCTGGCCATTCCTCGAGGGTCTGACTAGGTGCCACGATGACCACCCCACAGTACTGTCATACTACTATAGTGTCATAGTGTCATAGTGTCATACTGTCATACCCCGGACATCTGGTACTCATTCTCATCGTGATTTCAAGCCCAATTTCACTGTCATCGTGTCAATCCCAGATTACTCCCGATGACACACATACAGATGCATAGGCATATCGGCTCACGCTGTGCCTCCGGGCACATAAGTGATAACTTGTCAGAACCTATGATCTATTTGAGCATATGGCTGTGCACTAAAAAAGTATCAAAATGATATCTTTAGTTTCCAAATAGACCTGGACATAGCTTGATAATAAATCTAAGCAATCTCACACAACACAATAGTGTGTGTGTGTGTGTGTGTGCGTGTCCACAACAACCTCTATCAGTTCAACATGTAGTTACTGATCTGAGAATGTACATGCTTATTGTGCTGATCAATTCTGAATCAATTGTCACAATGCAATGTTGTTGTTGTTGTTGCTCCAGCGATGATATGTGAGACGAATGGACAATGCCCAACAGTGACCAGCTGCTTATCTGAGCATTGTATAATGCCTTCGGGTCTGGAGATTTCTCCATCCAGCCCTACAGCATGTTGGTTGATTCTGTCCCTTATTTATCGCCGTCACTTGACATCCAGCTGCTATCGTGATCAAGCTGGATGGTACTATGTATTATGTGTTGATATGATTATTAATCATTACACTTTCGAGCCAGTGCATTGTCAACTCGCATAGTAGTGTCAGTGATTATTTATTACACTTGTGAATCAGTGTAATGTCATTTTTAATGATACATAAGTTGCAGTGACTTGTGTAGGTAGTGACTTATGTTCATGTACTTTCTGATTGAGTACATGTGTGTGTGTGTGTGGGATTGTGCTACTACACACACTTGTATACAGGTGATTACTGGTATTACACTGTACCAAGATGATCTATCATATAGGATGATCTGTATACCAATCACAGAATATATCTAACATGATGTATATCAGCTTAGCAGTGATTGTAATCCTGTATATTCTCATCTACAGTGATGAGTTGCTTGGTCTATTTCACATATAGTTCCGGTGAGCATTCCCTTCAGTGATCCACAATAGAACGAATATACTCATCCCAAATCCTGCGTCAGAGTATATTGAGCTAATTATTGTGTTAAGACCACTGAACAGGCACCTTACACTATATGGGTTCAAATATAGTTTACATGCACAGCAGGTGTGCTTATGTGCAATGTCTGATGCATCGTGATATGATGCCATATATCCCAGCTGCTATCGTGATCAAGCTGGTTTATTTATTACAGCTGCTAACGTGATCAAGCTGTATGCATAATGTATGAACATGTCACAATGATACAGTTGCTCAGTATATAATGTACAAGTAATGTAATGTACGTCTGCTGCATGCACTCAGTATATACTCAATGATGGTGTATACTGCAAGTGTGTGTGTGAGTGGTGCTGCGAGTATTATAATCTCCGCACACTCAATAATTGTACACACTATGATGTTGCTGCAGAGCATTCACTTATCTGTCATGTTGAGTGTATGTGTGTGTGTAAGCTACTCACACAGCATGTACACACTCATGATTGCAGGCTTGTATGCGAATCTGACAGTGAATGGATTATAATATCTCGGCAAGCATCAAAGATTTATAGCATGCTGCATAGTATACTGTCATCATGCGTCATCCGTTCATGATAATTCCAGCAGGTATACACATATTCTGTCAAGGATATCATGATGCGCGCTGACGAGTGATTATTGCAACTATTGAAAATGACGGTATTTTGATGACATCATGCACACTGATCTCGTCATCAAAAACTGCAAAGTAATCGTTGTGTACAGAAGGTGATTTATTGCGATCATCAAAGTCGCGATGGTGCGCGCTGCTAATAATGAGCACATCTTGTCGCAATATGAACAGCATATGATACAAATGCCATTTTTCGCGCGGATCATATTCTGATGATGACTTTTTCATCCGCGTCTCAATATGTCGATTTTCGTACAACTGCGAATCGTAACTGCGCGTATATGTGATCGCTGCGCATATGTATGCTGCATGCACACCTTATCGCGCTGTATAGGTGACGATATGTACGATCTGCGACTGCGAATATGACGATGTCTCTTCGCGCACAATTCTCGCTGTTGATTATGCAGCGGTCTATATTATGCAGATATATCAGTATATGTGCGATTGCGACGCCTGTTATTATTCGCGCTCCGCAAACCTGCGCACACAATATTCGATATCTACTGCTGCACTCACACTAGATTGTCCTCGTTCTCGCCTTGACGAGCAGAATACCAACTGATAAGGTCTCGCTAGCAAGCGAACCGATATGATATGATAGCACGGATGTTATTGAACAGTAACAACTCGTGCAGCGTATATGCGGGTGATGAGTGCAGTGCTTCGTCCGAAGTCACTGCTGTAGCCCAACGCTACCTCATATATACGCAATGCCCTGCATCTCATAGATGCCACCGCAATCGGGTTGTGAACCCAAGGCATTGGTTGAACAATCAGTATCGGCTGAACGAATAAGCCATATGATACTCACATGCTTGTTCAGAACATGCTTGAAGCGAAGATGAGTTCTCTCCGAACCATTCGGTTCTTCAAGGTTCAATCTTGCTTTGCCATCTCGAGTCCAGAATACTGGCCTCTCGATGACAGGTGTCACTCAAGTCTCACCTTGAGTAAATGACAGATGATATGGCTGTACATGTCATAGTCGACCGTACTGACGACTGTCTGTCATTATAATATATGACATGACTCGACATGACATGACATGACATGACATGACATGACATGACATGACATGACATGGTATGACATGTCTGACAGGTGTGACATGTATGACATGTATGACATGTATGACACATGTGTCATCGGTCATAACCCTGACACTGGGAAGCACCGTGCTGACCGCTGGCTCCTCGGATCGAGGGGTGAAATAGAGGCAGGACTATCGCCCCCATGAGAGGCATGGGGAGGGGGGGCTAAAGTCACTGTTCCCATGAAAAATCTGGAAAAGGAAATCGGAATCCAGAAATCTGGCAATCTCGAATGGTTCTTGCTCTACCGAGCCGTATTCGTCAATTGCCCTCTCTTCGTCGAGATGTGTATGCGTGTTCATTCTAGGGAGGTTGTTGTTGTATTCAAGATGGACAAGTTTTACTTGCGACACTCTTGCGACAAAATGCAGATCTTGGCTTCGGATCGAATCCATTATGCGATGAAGTCGTGCGGTTCGATCGCGCAGTCGACGAATCGATCGACCGGTCGAAAATTAGTTTATGGGGGGTTGTGCCGTCTTCTAGATACCTGCGACAATTTGAAGATGATGTCTTCGAGGGACCGCTCATCCGACGGTCCGATCGTTCGGTCGACGATTCGATCGGTCGGTCAAAAAATAGTTCATGTAGGATTGTATTGTATTCAAGATCCCTGCGACAACTTGAAGATCTTGTCTTCGGAAACGAATCCATCAGCACGCGAAATCGGACGGTCCGATCGTTCGGTCGACAATTCGATCGGTCGGTCGAAAATTAGTTGATGTAGGATTGTATTGTATTCAAGATCCCTGCGACAACTTGAAGATGCTCTTCTTCAAGAATCTGTCATTTGACGGTCCGATCGTTCGTTCGACGATTCGATCGGGCGGTCAAAACATAGTCGATGGGGAATGGTGTATCTTCCAAAGGCGTGCGACAACGCTGAAGATCAAAGATAAATCATGTCGAAATTTTTGGGACAGTCTTGACAGTGTTCCGATGACGATGTCGTTTCGTCCCTCCACTTTTTTTTTGTTTGTGGAATCGCTTTTTGTCCCTTTAATAACACTTAAAAGGCGAATTGGTTTATTCATTATTTTAATCAGCTCTTTTGCATACGAACCAACACGTTTTTGTACATTACTCTTCACTTGCGGCACTTGTGTGCGACCCATGACACATCCCCACCATCTAAACCCATCCCCCGACCCACTCCAAGGTCGCACGCACCTCAAATCAGGAAACATCGCCGATGACATGCCCCAGAAGCTCTGGAACTTCTCTGGTCACTGTTCATTTTAACATGCACCCTGCATGCACAAACATTTATTGGAAATATGATATATGTATCGGATATATGTAGAAGCGTTGTTGATACTCTCTAACGTTCAAAAAGATAAAAAGGTATTCGTCGGCAAAGTAAAACTCGGGTTTTAGTTGTTTTGGCGCACCTTTACGCATCGCTAAAAGTTAATTAGCTATTCCGTATTTTAATTCGCCTTTTAAGAGTTAAGGGGGAAAGCCCCGTTCATGATTTTTTCCGAAGATTTCTTTTTTTGACCTGCGACATAAACATTTTCTTGCGACAGCGCCAAAAATGACCCGATGCATGCGACAAAAAAGACCGGGTTCCATGTCGCACTGTTTACGGTGTATCGTTTGCCGTTGACCGTTGACCCACACACCGTACTAATAAAGCTTTCCGCCCACACAAATCACAAACGTCCCTTCGCTTCACAAGGCAAGTACCCTCGGCCTGCAAGGTAAGATTGCCACGATGTTGTCGTGCGTTTTTGCGATTTGTTTGGCATCTTGCTGGTTTACATGTTTTCATCATTCAGAGTGTGCATTTGGAATTTGGCGGGCATATTTCTTAAGGCGCGGCGCCCTTCTCTTGTGACTAGAAAGCATCTTGTGATGTGGGTTTCTAACTCGGCATATTTTTCAATAACGCTTAGGTTGGGATAAACCCCAACTACATCGTATGCGGTTTACTTACTCGTGGGCCGTATCATACGAACGACCCAATAAGTTCCATGGCCTATTGCCCTATTCCCGTTCATAAAGTAAATTACGAAGGCGTCAGCTAAATTTGTACTTAGGAGTAGCGGAAGACGTACGCTTCAAGCAGTTTGACGTTTCGTGACGGACCGCTCCTCTTAAATCCCATGTAGGATTGCAAACACGCACACTTATGGTAGGTCCTTGAGGAGTGATTTATTGCATACATATTACCGCAAGTATATATTCACTAAAATTTCGTAAGTCTAAATGGGAGTGTTAAGGCTCGCTATGCGAGCGATATGTATGATACGGCTATTATTAAACGACAATAGCACGCGCAGAGTATTGTGGGTATGAGTGCAGTCTCTTCTCCAGAAGTGCTGCTAGAGCTCAATGCTCCCTCATATACGCCAATGCCCCCGCGCTTCTCAAGCGCTACCACAATTGGGTTGTGAACCCGAGGGCATTGGGTGAACAACAGTATCGGCTGATCGAATAAGCCATGTGATACCCGCATGGTGTTCAATTCATGCTAGAAGCGAAGACGAGTCTTCTCAGAACACTTCGGTTCTTCAAGACTTGTCTTGCTTCGCCATCTCGATGCCAATACCTGGCCTCTCGATGACAGGTGTCACTCACCTTAAGTGGATGGCAGACATTATGACTGTACATGTCACAGTCGACCGTACTGACGATTGTATGTCATTATAACATATGACATGACACGACATGACATGACATGACATGGTATGACATGTATGACACATATGGCATGCATGACACATGTGTCATCGGTCATAACCCTGACAGGGAGCATCAAGGCAAGGGTTGTTTATACGATTTCGACAAAAAATTGGTAAAAAACAACCGTTCCCTTGGATTTTCGCGTCACGGCACACGAGAACAAAAACAGCCCATGTCTTCTTGTTGACCAAAGCAAGACAAGCACTGCATATGTCGCTCTAACTGTGTTTCGCATCGTACCCCAAAAGTGGTAAGATAAGTACCTAGTTTATCCAAGGTCGAAGAGGCGAGAGGGCGTTAGATGGCGCGAATTTCAAAGAACATACAAAACAGGCATTGGCGTATGGCTACTATCTTTATTCCAAGTCCTCGCACAAGGAGCTAGGGAGAATGGCCGATTCACCCTTTGCCCATTCTCGCGATTATTTCTTTTGCGAAATATGGGGCATGCATTTGGCAAACCCGCCACGCATTTGTGGCATTACGGATCCGCGACCCGATCACTTGCATGTACTAATGAATCGTCGAACTCATCCATCTCGAGGGACGAACCCGCGATTCAATGCTGGGTAAATCTCAAAATTGTTGTCGAAATCACATCGTTGTCCCTCATACTCGCACCATGACCTTACCACCATCATGTGATTTTAGGGTTTGGGGGAAACCAAAAGTGGTCCAACTCATCAATCAATAAAAAGAAATATTAAGCATATATGCCATACCTTAATAACCAAGGAATAAAATTGGCGATTTATCCCTTCACTCGGAAACGTCTAGCTTCTTGATGCCACTTAAAGAGTAAGACCAAATTCAGCCTATATGAAACTATGGGTGGGAACAATTTTGTAAGACAATCGTGCTAGTAATTGATTTAATCCACTAAGACCAATCCCGGTGTCGAATATTAACCGTTAATGGCGGATATTGATTCACATTAAGGAACATAAAGGAACAAGAACTACAATGTGCATATGTTATAATAGTGTTCACACTATAGGCTATTTAATGAGATATCCATACAGTTGAACACATCTGTAGGTGGTGTGCTCATGTGTGTGTGCTTATCCTTGGACCGACTCCTTTGGCACACCGTAGCCGCAGAAGACCGGCTCATGTGTGTGTGTGTGTGTGCGTGTGTGTGGCCCCGGGAAAACTGTTCAACCATAAACTGGAAATCTGCACCGATCACTTCCTCCGCATAACTGAACTCCGAAGGTGCTGAGTGAACTCATCTGTATTTGCACGGGTTTCATTAGCGCCTTGTTCACCTGATTGCCATTGCTCCTGCACCCAACAGAAATTTGGCTGGTTACAGTAAGTCGTATTTCTGTGCTTGGCTTTTTAGCCATGACCACCCGAGCAGCAAGGGCGGTACTATTCAAGTGCTCTGAGTAATAGCACCACAAGTTAGACCGACAATGACGTCAGGTTGTGCACGAACACCAAGCTTCCGAGCTTTATGAGACATATGTATAACCGGAGAGTAAATATGTCGGTTCCATTATTCCTAAATATTCGGGCGGGGAAAACTATTGGTGGAAAAATATGTCCAGGAGGCAGACCTTAAGGTTGTTGACAGTCGGGGCTAGTAAAGATCTCACACCATCAGCCAACGGGGAAGCTGTCTGCACAAAGGATTGAAAGCTGAGATAATATCAATCTCTAATAAAACAAATTTTGGCCACTCTTCAAGTGTGCATAAACTTCTTCAGTTTCCCTTCATACCCAACGTTAGCAAGGTTTTATTTGGAGGGAAATAAGCCTGGACTGGCAAGTAGTGTTTCGAGAAACGAACGGTACCCGTTGGATAACATTCCGTAAGTCTTCCACGGACTTAATCTCTAAGTAACTTATTGTGCACCGCACCTGCAGGGAGAGTCACCGACGGGGGAACAAAGATTTAGCACAGATACGACGAACTAGCGAATAGCTCGACTCTTGAAGGGAACATCTTCAGTGTTGAGTGCCTACCGCAACTACTAAACCCACGATGCTGAGTGCACTGCCGTAGAATAAAGCACGAGTACCTGCTCCACCCTCTCCCGATCACGGTCTCTACAAACGAGAGAGTACTGTAAATTACAAGCAAGGAGTGCTCTCGAACACACTGCCACACAAGACAAAAAGACCGCGGTTTCCAAACTCTGCCCTTAATCTGGAAAGAATCTGTGCTGAAGTTTGCAAATTTGCAGAGTTGCAGAAGGGAGCTCACTAGCACGAAACGCTTGTTGGGCAGCCTCGGCTCTCGCCTTGAGAGCGATGGCCTCTTCAGGGATGAGTGCAGCTGTGTCCTCAGGCGGCACCCACCTGCAACAAATACCCCAGCACGCCTCGGAGTTCAAGGCTTGAATAAGAGGGCTCCTCGAGGCAAGTGCCTTGCCAGAACAGCGCTGCAGGGCTAGTTGTAACATGTTCTGCGTAGTGCTCGATGAGAGAAGGAAGAGAGAAGGGACTCCGACCTGTGACGACCCATACGCACGGCAGGGACGTGGCCCATGGCGTTCTCGCCAAAAAAGGGTTTTACTGACTTTTTAGACCCTGCACGAATAGAGAGGTAACCAGGTCAGACTGTACGCATGTTCTCCTGTCATATCATGAGGCAAATAGGTTGTGATAACACATGCGGCTGTTTCGAAATTTGAACGTAACCCCTTCAGAATATTTGTGATGTCTTAAATTCAAACACTTCTCCCCAAATTTGGCAGTCAAGAGTTTGGTGCAAAAGCTAAAAGAGTTCAATTACCTGTTATCGTAGGCATCAACTTGCGAGCTCGAATTAACTCAGCGATCTGCGTCGGTGGCACGCCTCAGACGAGTTTCGCCGTACAAGGCACCAGGAACGCGTACGATAATCTGCAGAGCTGTCCGATGCAGATATAGTCTAGGATTGGCCATCGAGAATACTTAGCTTGGGCAAGTTGCGAGACAGAATAAATACCTCAGGCGCAGAGAGTCGCGTGCTTTGCTGCAAAATTTCGGGCAATACTTCGGGAAGGGTATCCGCCGCTGCATAAGGAAAACATGATGTTCTTTGCATCAAGAAAAAGAAGAAGAAAGCAGAAGGTTTCCCTGAAACGTAACAGTGCGAGAGCCTGGCAGTACAAACAGTGTAACAAGATTTCCCAACAGCTAGCGGTGTGCCCATAAGTAGCGCCGGGAGCTGCATAGCATCACAAAGTATCGGCGGTGTATCTAGTAAAATGCACACACAGAGGCACTATGGATTAAGAATTCGTACTGTATAGCGTCCCTCTCTTCTCCATTTCGGTCAGGCGAGACAACAGGTCTGTCGCCCACTTGAACGTTAAGAGGTGAGGGGGAAAACATAAGACGAGAATGCAAAAGCTAAAAATGTATAAGTTAAACTTCGACCTTTACTTATTTTCCCCTCTTTGATAAGTTTTTTTTGCAAGTCTTTAATTTGGTTTTCTTGTTCCTTCTTGTGATAACTACCCTCTGAGGCCTGGCAAAGAATACGTCGGCATCTTAGAAACTCACTCATAGTCTAAAACCAAAATTCCAAGTTGGATCGCGAGGATCGACAAAGCCACCTGCAGTCTTCCCTTGAATAGGTCCATCGCAAACGTTTGCTGGAGTAGTGTTGACGAATAGTTGGAGCAAGCAAGGTTGTATCAACGTGCGTTCCACGAGGGAGTATCACACTTTAGTTATACTGTCATTGGGGTTAAAATTACATGCTCGAGCTGAAAACACAAAAGAGTCTACACAATACATAATGGGGCTCAAAGCGAACGAAGAGTTTTGCTCCGATGCAACACTATTCACTCGAGAGTTAGAGTCTCAGGGAACCCTTTAAAAATGTACAAATGTATAAAGTAATGTTGTATGTTCCACATTTTCAAAGGTCTTGTCTAGGTTGAAGGTTCCTAGCTCTTTATATGTGCCAAAACAATTCGACAATCCACAATGTATAAAACTGGTCTGCCCTTTTCCCACGTCGACGTGGCGATGGCGATTCCCCAAACAACTCTAATTCTTTCGCTCTTGAGGACACGTAGGCTTCGTAAGGCGGGCCGGGTCCACCAAAAAGAAAAATGGCCTTTTCAGTTTTTAATCAGAATAATAATAATAAAACATTTACGCTAGCAAAGGGGACAAAGTCCTGAGAGTGCAGTATCCCTGCAAAGCAGACTAGTGAGAACACCAGGGGGCTACTCCCTCTGCTACAGCGCGCCCACAAAAAGGGCTCAACCCGCTTATCAGCGGGGTGACATCTAGAGAAAATCAGCTTTCGGCAGAGCCGGCCCCTCACGTCAGAGTCCCCTAGGAATCCTAGGAATTCCCACGATGTACAAATGTTGTAAATGTTCATCCGACCGCTTCAAGCCAAGGGCGCAAGCCCTTGTTGCCGCCATCCTTGTCGTCGCCAAGGCTTGGGAAGGGCGCGTCAACTCAGGCCGGACCGTTCCCCGAAGCTCGTCCGTGTCCACTTGCTCAAGTTTGCTCGTCCCTCTTCGTCAATGTCTGCTGGAATCTGTATAGGCAGCCCTGACTGGGAGTCCCGGTGCAGGCCCCTATGACAGACCCCTAGGACCAACACTGGACCGCTGACTGATCTATAGGTTCGTGCTGTGACACACGCTGTGTCACAGGTAGGCTAGTATCCGAGACCGTTGCGAGACCGTTCCGGGTATATCTAGCTTAGGGTTTATTATCTTATCACAGTTTATCCACACAGTTCGGGACCCTCTGATATCTAGTGAACTAGGATATTCCGGTAGGTCGTGGCCCCATCCACGCTTTATTCCACTTGCTAGTTTGGCCATGATTGGCTAAACGGCCGCTCGGAGAGGTGGTGCGCGTTTGCGCGTTTGGGCATTAGTGGAGATTATGAGATGAGCGGCTTGCGGTGAGCGACTTGAGCCGCAGCTATGGGGTGCCGGCTTGGATTGGGTTTCGTCGTCGCAATGTTCATTATTCACGGTTTTCTGCTCGCTCTGATCCTGCCTGCTGCCGTATTTTGGGCTGGTGACCTTGGCACCTTTGACTTCGACGACATCTTCCTTCGCCCCTCGCTAGCATGGCCCGACCGCTCTTTCCGTGTCTGTGACGTCACATTTTCTCCGCGACCCTACCCAAACGTGTTACAGCGTACCGCCTCCCCTCAGGCATTTCTAGAGATGGGAGTACTCACGAGATCCAAGAAGTCCCTCACGAGGGACAGTGACATCGATGCCTCTTTGAGGTTGATCGACGGGGTGCGGAACACACCGACAGCGGCTACGCCTTTTGTTCCTACCCCCAACCCTGCATCAAACGTAGACGAGGACGTGGCCGTCAGGCGTTACCTGCAGGAGCAGTCCAAGCTCGTCGACGAGCTCTACAAGGCACGACTCCATCGGGCTTGGGCCAAGAGTATCCGTGAGGATATTCTTGGTGACAAGAAACATCATTTTCGCGGTACGGACGACGCTGGCCTTCTGTCCGACCTGGTGGTGCAGCTGCGTACGGAGTTTCAGTCGGCCGGACTGGAACTGTGTGCCTTTGACCTCGACGACCCTCGGGCTCCCGTGGTCAACAAGGTGAATGGGCTTCTCTACGACGTTCTTGCCCTGGTGATTGAGAAGCACAGCAACGCGTTCGTCTGGCTCACTGGTACGGATTCTTCGACTGACCGAGATGGGCGGCGAGCTCTCATCGACGTGATCAAGGGCTGTGTGCCGGTGGCACTACGGGAGTCGCAGCAGGAGGAGCACGCCGCGTTACGTTATCCCGCAAACGTTGACCCGCAGCCGATCTTGGCTAAGGAACAGCGTTTGGTGCGGGATAACAGGGCGTCTGACTGGACACCGACGGAGGCTACCAGAAAATTGAGCCTCTACACCCGCCTCGACCCGACCTTCTACGCTGCGGTGAAGGTCCGCTATCCCATGACCGCTGACTTGGCTCATGTGTCGCTGGTTTCGCTCCGTTCCATGGTTGTGGAGATCTACCAGGCTTGGGCACAGACGGGCGGGGGGAAGACGGCTTCTGGCGCGGACGGCATCTCCGCGCACCTGTCTAGCAGCGAGTACGACGCACTGCTGCGGAAGATCACGGAGCTGCAGGAGCTCGTACAACGGCAGCAAGGTGAGGCCGCTCCGGTTGTGCGTCAACAACGGGAGCGGGTGCAGCAGCGGCAGCAGCAGCAGCGGGGGCAGCAGCCGCGAGGATTCCGTGTGGGGACCCACAAGGCCCCACCGGTGGGATTCGACCGTGACGATCAACGGGCAAGGCCGTTCTGCGGTAGGTGCAAGAAGGCGGGCAAAGGTGAGAACTATCACTTTTACCGCGACTGCCCGTTAGGCGGGCGCCAACACCCGCCCACCTCTGCCGCGGCATTTTGCGTTCCCATCGACGAGGAGGACGCAGAGGGGGTGCACGCGCTCGCCATGTGTGCATTGTTCCAGCAGGCGGCGGATGACGGGGCGGAGTCCTTCGCACGTGCGGCAGCCGCGTATGGGCCACCCGCGGTGCTTTGTGCGGGAGCGGTGGGCGGCGTTGACGTGTCCGCCTACGGCTTCACCGTGGAGCATCAGCCGGATTCCGAGGGAGACGACATTCTCCGCAGGCTCGACGATCTTGCCGCGGAGGTTCACTCCGCGGCCAACCCGCAGGTGCACTACACTCACGCATCTTTCCCGCCTCCTGCCGGTAGCGGGCAGGGGGCTTCGGCTCTGGTGTGCGTACCCGCCGCAGCGGTGGCCACACCGGAGGAGCAGGTTCCGGCAGGTGGTGCGGCGGCATCGGCATCCGCCGTGCCGGCCCCTGCTATGCCTGTCTCGCAGGGAGAAGATGTGAAGCCCGCGCCACTTCAATCGGCGCGGGTGACCCCCACAGCGGACGCGGACGGTGAGTTCGCTGGGTTCGTTCAGCCCGTGAACCACGCCGCCATCGGACAGGTTGATCTCAC
>LGRX02008480.1:0-27070 GCA_001247695.2 Cymbomonas tetramitiformis
ATTCTCACACACCACCAAAGGCAACCCCACTCTGGCAGCAAAACCCCCAAAACGCCCACCCCGGCAACAACCACCCGGCTCGGCTGCCACCACGCCACAACCGCCCCAACCAACCCTGCAGACAAGTGGAATAACGAGTCACAACTCGCCACCATGCAACTGAGGCTTGGCGCAACCTCCCACACACAGACACTCACAACCGTGGCCAAAACCACAACCCGGTCACCGACACCACGCACCTTCAACAACATCATCACAGTGGGGCTTGTCACAGCCGCCACCATGTGGGCCAAAGGGTTCGGCACGGAAAGCGTAGTGTGGGCCAGCACGTACACATTGGTCTCCGTCACGCCCTGCCTGTGGGCACCCGGCTCATGGTGCTTGGAACACACCGCTGCCATCACAATCGCCGCAACCGCAGGGGCAGCCGCAGTGGCAACACAGGGAATGGCATCCTGGGCCGTTGGGGTGCTGGTGACCCAGTGGTTCGGATCGGCAACGGTACACCACGCGTCGGTCGGCATTTTGCTCCTAGAGGCGACATGGCGGGCAGTGCGGAGGTTCTCCCCGAACCTCCCTCTGCTGTTATGACTCGTGGAGCGGTCCCTTAGCGCCCGGATGAGGTGGGCACTCATCCAGGCCTGGGGCCCACTGCCCAAGTCCGCTGGAAGGCGCAACCGGCGGGCTCAGCGACAGGCTAAAGCAGTGCTGCAACTCCTTGCCCGCACCTGGGTGCAGCGAGTGTGCGTGCAGCTTGGCTGCGCACTAGCAGCCTGGACCATCTTCACAACGGTCCAGACCAACAGTGTGGGACACGTGCTCGTAAAGGTGTCGTGTCTTGTGGCGACAGAAGCATGGAAGGGCGTGCCCAACTGGTGCGCCGCGGCTGCAGCAACAGCAGGGGCGATGTACTCGTGGACGCAGTTCCGTTTGGCCAACACCAACGCCATCATGCGATTCATCGTCCTCAACCCAAAATGCGAGGACCCCCCCCAGCCGCTTCAAACGCGCCAGCAAGCGGAATAAACGGCAGGGCCGTGGGGCGCCATCCTCCCACAATCTACGGCGCAGAGCCAGCCTCAGGAGGGCAAAAAGCCGACGCCACGCCCGCAGGGGCCGCAAGCGACGCAGGAAGCCGCGGCAGCGCCACCAGGCGCAAGCATTCGCCACGCAGGCCGGCGAGGTGGACAGCGCCATGCCTCTCGGCCGAGAAGACGACGTCGAGGCACTACACGCCCGTGATGAAGAGCTGGACGTCATCATGGGGCCTCAAGCAGGCTTCAACGGCGAGGGCGCATGGACCAATGAAGAATGGCAGGACCTACGTAACCTCTTGCTCCGCGAGAAAAGCTTCATGGCTACCACCGCCACCGACCTGCCTGGATACACGGGAGAGATCGGCAAATTCGACATCCCCTTCAAAGACGAGTCCGCCTCGCACTACCAGAAGCCCCGGCGATTCTCTCCAGCCGAGCGAAAACTGATCGATGAACACTTCAACAAGCTGCTGGCGGACGGCATCATCGAAAAAGCCCCAAAATACTGCGAAAACCCCTACGTTTCTGGACGCGTGCAATACATCGTATTGAACACATATTGCAGGCATATTGCACGCGTATTGACAATAAATGTTCAATACAATAAAAAATGTTACAATATGTGTGCAATATGCCTGCAAGCGCTCCAACATGTGTGCAACATAGTATTAGAATGAGCCCTCACGTATTGGAGACATATTGAAGTTCTGATGCAGAGAGTTATTTCAATATGCCTTCAACATATGTGTAGTATAGGGTTGGAGACATGCACCATGCATGTCGCAAACACTATGAAGGCATGTTGCAGACATATTGCCCACATATTGTATACATATTGTATACATATTGTAAGTCAACATTCAATATGTTGGATACACATTGCGGACCTACTGCATACGTATTGAACATGTAAATTCAATATGTTGTATATATATTGTGGACCTATTGAATATGTATTGAAACGGAACATTCAGTATGTTGGATACATACTGCGGACATATTGCATACGTATTGAACATGTAAATTCAATATGTTGTATATATATTGTGGACCTATTGAATATGTATTGAAACGGTACATTTAGTATATTGGATACATACTGCGGACCTATCGCATACATATTGAACATGAAAATTCAATATGTTGTATATATATTGCGGACATATTGCATATATATTGAAACGGAACATTCAGTATGTTGGATACATACTGCGGACCTATTGTATACGTATTGAACATGCAAATTCAATATGTTGTATATATACGGTGGACATATTGCATATGTATTGAAATAAAAGTTGCCTATGTTGGATATATATTATAGACCTATAGCATACATATTGCACATTTGCAACATGCAGTGTGTTCACTATGTTTCCACTATGCGTATGCTATGCGAGATAAACAAAATAAGAATAGTAGGGAACACTCGAGCATCTTTACTACGATTAACATGTATCTAGCTAGGCAGAAAGGAATACGAATGGGACTATCAAATTTTATCATACCAACGAATACACAAAATAATGTTCTACTCGTGCACTTTCTATTTACAAGATGCCAACCTAAAATCAATGTATTCATCTAGAACGCTTGACGGGATGCTTGAAGTTGACGTTGTACTCGAGGCGGTCGATTTTCTCCATCTCGCTTCGCTCCAAAACAACCGATCTAAAATGGAAAGTAAAGAGCCAACACTTAGTAAAAAAGCGGAAACGCACAAAAGAATATTCTATTGAAAACATAAAGGACTTATCAACCTAGAATGTTTGAAGGGATGCTTGAAGTTGACGTTGTACTCGAGGCGGTCGATTTCCTCCATTTCGCCCTCCTCGAAAACAGCCAATCTGAAAAGGAAAGTAAAGAGCCAACACTTAGTAAAAAGCGGAAAAGCACAAAATAAACCTTTATTGAAAACATAATTAACAACCGAGCAACCTCAAATAAATGCGAATATGAACGCGAGATGAAAACCTAATATGACTTCGCCACGCGAACGTTTTCAGCGGATCTGAAAAACGAAACCAACCAACTAACGTTTAGTAAAGAAGAAAGAAATTAGCAGTCGTCAACGAAAGAAGCAAAGGAAAGTAAAAGGGGGATGTGGAGTGAGTTGGATTTGAACCAACTATATCGAGTGCAAAGGACTCGCGGGAATTTCCCGTTCACTCCCTAGTCAAAGTTTCACGCATGCCAAGTATGAGCGCGCGAAGCACACACAAAATAATACACACGCATAACCAAAACATGCACTGCAAACCAGTGCCATATTGCAACCTGTGAGAATTAAAAATATCACAGCACGCAACTCACTGGTGAGGCTGCTGCAACACTGCTGACGGCGAACTGTGAAGAGTGCAATAACGTGAGTTTGAACTTGACCGTTCAGAAAATTCGAAGTGCTCAAAAACTTTCCCTGCCGTTCAGAAGTCACATCGGATCGACTCGTCATCGTCATGCGAGCACGATCGACGATGACGACGATGATGACGATGCGATGCGATGCGATGTCTCAGACTCTCAGTGACATTACAGTCATTTCATATTGGATTTCCGCAGGGATACTGTGAAAATCCATGCGGCGTTGACGGTTTCATTTCCGATTGAATTTGCCGCAGATCTTCTTCCATCGCTGCCGCAAAGAACCATGTCCGATGACTGACGGTGGCTGACGCGCGAGGCCTGATCCATGCGGCATCAGCTTGCTTTTCCTCACCGCACCTCAGGAGGTGCAGCAAGGATCCATCCGCAAGAAATTTGCTCATCGCCCGAATTTAATAGCGCCCGAACGGCCCGCTGTGGAACAAAACCTCATATTTCTGCTACAGTGAGCAGATGTGTATGATATTATTTCGAATTTATGATACTTGTAACTTCGTAATGTTATAATTTATTGATCTTTCCGTAACTTGTTTTTTTTAGGGAGATGATGAGCGCTTGTGTCAAGAACGGCTTACGTTCTTCATCATGGTACCACAAAAGCGGGGGATTTTGGAACAAAATGTTTGCAGCCGCAGGCTTATTCGTGTTCAAACCGTGTGACACTCTCTCAAACACTTCGTATATATATCATGAAGTGTTTTAGCGAGTTTCAGCCGCTACTTTGAGCATCCGTAGAAACGCGGATGCCCAAAACGCGCTTGAACAACCACATTCTTCACCCTCTTCGCGGGTTGCTTGCATCCGCGAATATGGGTGATGTGAAGCCAAGCACGCTTTAACTCAACGTTAACTTAGTTTAACTTTGGGGGGAAACTTACCGGAGACTAATCTCTGTACGTATCACCGCGCAATCGTTGCATACCGCAAGGGTACCCCCGCACTCCGCGAGAATCCTAAAACGCGAAGTACAGCATCTTTCGCTGCGCTTCGAGTGTCTAACTACGCGTATATATCATAGTAAAAACAAATTGAACGTATTTTAGTAGTTGATGTGAATTGTGTAAAAACCGCTTGCAATTACATGAGCGGGGACGGAGCAGCCAAACGCATACTTTAAAAGGTTCTTTTGTCGATAGCTTATCGATAATTTATCCACGAATCATCGATAACTGTCGGTATTCCGTGTCGAGCGATGACCGTCACTCCTGTGTCACTCCTGAAATGTTTGCGGCATCCGCACGTTGCATTTTCGATGACCTGCCGCAACCATGCCGAAGTTTCCCGAGTCGAATGCCGCATCGCCATCGCCAAGCTTGACTCCCGTCCGGGCCCATCCGTGCGGCACGATGTCATCATTCTCCTTGCGGAAAACGAATATGAAATGACTGTATTGCATAGGAGATAATCAGGAAAGACTACAATCATCGAAATCAACCCATTGTAATGGTGTAGTGGTTGAGCGCTGCTCTCACACCCTTGAGGTGATGGGTTCGAGTCCCAGTGAAGGGTTTTCCAGACCATATTTTGGGCCATTTCGGGGGGACTTGGGTATTTTGGGGGTACTTCTTGAGTTACGATTTCGGCCGTTCGATTCACGAACGAGGGGTGCAGATTCTCCTAAAAATTAAAATTCCAAAATTGTTTCCCCGAAAATCGTTCAATCTGTTCAATACTACTGCAATACGATGTCGCACCCGTTCTCCCGTCCTAAGCATCCCGTCCTAAGCGCTCGACGGTCGCGACAGCTCGCGATCCTGAATCTGGCCTGCTCGTCGGTTTTCTGAATTACAGAGCTCCGCGATTTAATCGGGCATTTCCAGCATTTTTAATGCCGCGATAAATTCGATTTTCCGTAAAATCTGTCATACTGAGACACATTACGTCTGTATGATAGCGCTTGACACACACTCGTGTTTCCAGTGAGACACTTTACGTCCAGAGACACTTTACGTCTGTTAATGAAGGGAAAGGGAAAGGCAAAGGGTTTAAGATTTAGCGGCAGTAGGAATAGTTTTCAGAAGCATATGAAAAGTATTCTAGTGCTTCTGAAAACTATTCCTACTTCTTCCACATCCTAAACCCTTTGCCTTGCCTTTTACTGCTGCACGCGACCGGCAAGCACCTTTGAAACTTCCGAGTTTCAAAGATGCGTTTTGTATTTTGGGTGCACCCTAAAATATCAAAATTCAAATTAAGTGTTGAATATTCATTATAATATGAGTTACCATGCGAGGTTGCGAAGGCATCGGGACAGAATCTACGAAACTGTCTTATGCCTTTGCCTTTGGGTTTGGGTTCCAACGTACCCAAACCCAAAGATGGCAAACAGCCGAGGGCTTCCCGTGCGTCCTAGCGCACGAAACTTGGCACAAATACTACCAAGATGCATATCTTTAGGTTACCTGAAGCTCAAGGCTTCAAGTTACTTGTGCGCGAAACGCGCATTTTGTTTCTAAGGCAGATGTTTTGGGTTTGGGTTCGAACCCACACCCAAAGATGCCAAACAGCCGAGGGCTTCCCGTGCGTCCTAGAGCACGAAACTTGGCCCAAATACTGCCAAGATACTTATCTTTAAGTTACTTGAAGCTCAAGGCTTAAAGTTACTTGTGCGCGAAACGCGCAATTTATTTCTAAGGCAGATGTTTTGGGTTTGGGTTTGGGTTCGAACCCAAACGCAAAGATGCCAAACAGCCGAGGGCTTCCGTGCGTCCTAGAGCACGAAACTTGGCACAAATACTGCCAAGGGATATATCTTTAAGTTACCTGAAGCTCAAGGCTTCAAGTTACTTGTGCGCCCAACGCGCAATTTATTTCTAAGGCAGATGTTTTGGGTTTGGGTTTGGGTTCGAACACAAACCCAAACGCAAAGATGCCAAACAGCCGAGGGTTTCCCCTGCGTGTGCATGTGTGTTAATTCATATGAAATATTCCATGGAATACATGTGAATATCCCGCACAAACGGGAAGCGCTCGGCTGTTTTGTAATTTTAGGGTGCACCCAAAATACAAAACGCATCTTTGAAACTCGGAAGTTTCAAAGGTGCTTGCCGGTCGCGTGCAGCAGTAAAAATCAAGGCAAAGGGTTTAGGATGTGGAAGAAGTAGGAATAGTTTTCAGAAGCACTAGAATACTTTTCATATGCTTCTGAAAACTATTCCTACTGCCGCTAAATCTTAAACCCTTCGCCTTTCCCTTTCCCTTCATTAACAGACGTAAAGTCTCTCTGGACGTAAAGTGTCTCACTGGAAACACGAGTGTGTGTCAAGCGCTATCATACAGACGTAATGTGTCTCAGTATGACAGATTTTACGGAAAAACGAATGGCGGCCGAATTTACCGCGGCATTAAAAATGCTGGAAATGCCCGATTAAATCGCGGAGCTCTCTATAATTCAGAAAACCGACGAGCAGGTCAGATTCAGGATCGCGAGCTGTCGCGACCGTCGAGCGCTTAGGACGGGACGCTTAGGACGGGAGAACGGGTGCGACATTGCAATACGTGAGGGCTCATTCTAATACGTTAGCGATTGCAGGCGTATTGAAATGGCGTATTGGAGATGGGTCGAAAAAGTGCCAAGTCAGTTTTGCGAAGATCCGTCTGACGTGGCACTGGCAAAGCTGACATCAGCAGTTTTCAATACATCTCCAATACGCCATTTCAATACGCCTGCAATCGCTAACGTATTAGAATGAGCCCTCACGTATTGAAGTAGTATTGAACAGATTCTCCTCTAAAAAGTTTTTTAAATTTTTGTAAAGGTCAATATGCGTGCAACCGCGTGCAACCGCCTGCAGAGCTCAAGGCAGGGATCACTTCAATACGTGAGGGCTCACTTCAATACGTGAGGGCTCACTTCAATACGTGAGGGCTCAAGACCTTGAGCCCTGCCTTTAGCCCCCCCTTTCAGTATGCTGCGGAAGTGTTGAAGTGAGCCCTAAAAAAGTTGAAAAAACATGTTCTTCAATTCTGGTGAGACTTGTTATATGGACTCAGGAGCTATATTTTGCGACATAGCTTGTGTGCGTTTTTTGTGGGGGGGGTCCGAAAACCTACTTTTGGGTTATTGCTTTACTTGAAAGTTCCTTCAGCATATCGTCAATATGTCCGCAATATATGTCCAACATATTACAGCATAGTTGCAGTACATTTTCGAAGGGTGATGGGCGTGGTAAAGGGGACTTCAATGCAGAATGGTCCGAGGAGATCAAATTGTTCATGGTGAAAAGCGACCTCGCCATGAACGATCCCCTCAATCATCATCACCAAGTGATGCGGAGCGACATCGAACCGGCTTGCCTTCGGCTAGAGCCGCCGCCCTCGTCCAAGGGAAGGCGCCCCCCCCGTACAACAATCTTCGTTAGCCAAGCGCGCGATGAGAAATCCCGCGCAAGGCGGGTGCTTAGCCGATCGAGAGCCGATCAAACCTTCCAATGCTCAGGAGGGTACATCGCTCAAACCCCCTCCCAATATCAAGCTCATATTCCCGGAAGATTGGAGTACCGCGGAAGGCTTCCGCGACCCGGAGTATGAAACGATTACGAAGAAGGAACGCCTTTCGGCGTGGATTGCGCCTCCACATCTTCCAATATCTACGAGGGAACTGGAGTTGTCCGCGAGGTAGCACCCTTTCACTTTCTTCTCGACGTCGAGGTTGTGTCTTTCTTGCTTCACAGGACTCTTTGCTACATGTATGCAACATGGTTACCATATGTTGCATACATATTATTGAGATTATATTGTAGGGATCCTGGAACACATTGCAGGAAAGTCGATCCGCACTATGTGGAAGTGGACACGGTATGGCATCATAAGTGGCTGCCAACGCGACTGCTCCCGCACGATTTCTCCAGATTGGCGCACGATTTATCTCCAGACAATACCGCGTGGCCGACTTGGTTACCACCTTCCGACATCTTGGAGCTAGAACCGGCAACGGTAACCTTTAAGGGGAAATCGTTTCGACTTGTTCCACCGGTGCCTAATTGCTTGCAACGGATTGTCGAAAGGATTCGTGGCATGCAAGAGGCAAGGTAAGGGACTCTCGTGGGGCATGATTTCCCTCCCACCATTCATCACGTGGCTCGCTGCAATAGTGCTGCAGTACGCTATCGTGATGGTTGCAGCATGTTGATGGGATGTTGAAAACATGTTGGGAGGATATTGTGCAGAGATGCGGGCGAGGCGCCCCCCGAGGCGCACGAGGCCCAAAGCAAGGAGTCCCCCCCGCCGCCCAATGCTGAGGCACCCACGAGCCCTCCACTAGCCGGCGGGAGTGCAAGGTAAGGGACTCTCGTGGGGCATGGTTTCCCTCCCACCATTCCTCACGTGGCTCGCCGCAATAGTGCTGCAGCACGCTATCGTGATGGTTGCAGCATGTTGATGGGATGTTCAACACATGTTGGGACGATATTGTGCAGAGATGCGGGCGAGGCGCCCCCCGAGGCGCACGAGGCCCAAAGCAAGGAGTCCCCCCCGCCGCCCAATGCTGAGGCACCCACGAGCCCTCCACTAGCCGGCGGGAGTGCAAGGTAAGGGATTGTTTGTAGCATGTTTGCAACATGCATCAACATGCCTGCAACATACCACATATATGTTGCATTACTTGTGCACGTGCCATGCAGGGCCGCCGGAGAACTACACGCATGAGTTTGTCAAGCGAATGGGCGAAATACACGAGGCACTTTCCAAATCAGGTTGGTCGAAAGCGGACATGGCGGAACGTTTCTCGGCCACCGGATTCAAGTTGCCCGCCGCATTCGCAAGGTTGTCGTACTTTAACTTGGCGTTGGATTGGCTCTATGATCCTATGCACGAAATCATGAACTTGGGAAACAGGCTTGCAACAACGCTGCTTGGGCTGGATTTCAACGAGGCCGCGCGCAAATTTGCCGAGGAGGAGGGCCTGCACCCAGAATGGGGGCAAACGGAGTGGGTGCAGAATTCGAAAGGTGAGTTTTGTATTAGTGCAACATTTCTGTAATTGTGTTCAATATGTCATACATGTGTTGACGGTATACGGCAACACGGACAGGGGAACCGCATGAGGTGTACAAAATGACAAACGGTCCATGGGGGATCCCACCGCGTCCGAAGGCTTCGACCACCTTACGTTCTCGGGAAACAGCACTCGCCTTCTTGAAGGAGTTGCGGGGAGTCACCCGGTGGGGCGATGGGCATAAGCATTTGTTGCGCACCTCAACCGCCTCCAACGGCGCAAAATACGCAAAGCACCTCAAGGCGCATGCGGCTTTGAAGGCTTTCGAGTCCAAGTTGTTGGCGGTATTGTCCTCTTGGCCTCGCGATGATGGTGAAGTCGACAATGCGCTGCAGGACATTGTGTCCAAACTGACTATCATCATACGGGAATGCACTGCGCATTCCATAGAACCTCGGGTACGTATTCAATGTTGGTGTGATATGAGTTCCACATGTCACAGGTATGTTGAATATATGTTACAAACGTATTGATTCGTACGTGCAGGATATGGAGTATTTGAGAGAGCAGACCAGACTTTTCTTTGAGGACTTGGAAGCGAATGGTCCTCCACAGTGGCTTGCAATCAACACCCATAAAATCTGGCACTGGGCCGATCTGCTCCTGCGATTCGGACCTGTGCGTGAATGGTGGATGTATGCCTTCGAGTCCATGAATGGCAAGCTAGCTAGGTGGGTGAAGAACAATGCGTTCCCCGTGGCAAGCATCATGAACGGCTATCTAAGGTTGAAAACCTTGCGCTCCCTACGAGGCATCCTGACCATGCTTTTGAACCGAGAAAGAGCTACTGCCGGCCGTGTCCCGCGGGCTTTGATGGCGGGCCCCGCTCCCGGCATCGTGGTCACTACCTTCGGGGAGAAGGGCAAGCCATTGGAGCTAACGTCCTTGGAGATTGACCAACTGACCCGCTGGATGCGAGCGAGTATTCCCGCTTACCGAAAGCTTTTTCAACAACATGCTGAGTACGACCTGTTCCGGCGGAGGTGCAACCTGCAAGCTCGCACGCATGTACTATCTGTAGTATACCTGCAACATATTGTCAACTTGTTTCTGTATGTTTATCATATATTGTAAGTATACTAAGAATATGTTGTCATCACAGGGAGAATGCCGCGCGCTCTAAACAAGCACTGCGGTACCGACAAGAGGTGGGTGTTGTGCCCGCGATCGCGTTCGGTCCATTGGAGGACCCTGAAGGATGGCTTGGTCGTCAATACACGGCTTACGAGAAGTCGCTCATGATGGGTCCCGAACCCATGTGTTCCAAGTACAACAAGGTGAACATCGGCGGTGTCTTCTATCGCACTAGAGACGGGGACAAAGGGAAAGTGACAACCCAGTGTTTCGTCCGCGCATCCTTCCCCAAGAATGATGCCGATGCCGATGACGAGTGGGAGGACAGGTACGACCTCAACCACCAGTTTGCATGCTTCTTTGCCTTTTCGTATATCTCTGCAACATATATGCAATACGTCCCCAACATATTGAGGGTATGTTGTACGTATATTACAAAAACATTGAACATTTCGTGCGCAGGTATGGTATCATCAACGCCATTCTGCGGGTTAGCATTGGCGGTATGCTCTACACTTTTTTAAAGTGTGATTGGCTACCCGTGCCCACGGAAGCTCAGATCGCAAGCTTCAAGCTGAAGAACTCCATCCTCGGCGTGGACAAGGTGTCCAAGGCTTACTACACCTTCAACCCATGGGACACGCTCCAAGTACACTATGGACAACCGAGAGCCCTACCTACTGGCCAATCAAGTCCAAGCGCAAGTAGTGATAGTCAAACACCCCTGCATGGATTCAGCGGTGATACTTGATACGAGCGACCGCAATATGGAGAAACTTGCACTCGTTGATAGGCCCGTAGGTAGTGATGGTCACTTTGACACATGCGGGAAGTGTAGAGTCGGTGGCGAGCTCCTTCTGTGTGAGAGGGCAGGCTGCAAAGAGGCTATGCACGTGCGATGCGCAGGGCTCACCGACATCCCCACTGGAATGTGGTACTGCAGAAAGTGTGATGACGCATAGTAGTGCCTCTGTACACATTTGATATACCTGTAATATACCAGATACGTATTGCGGACATATTGTAAGTATTATGCAATATGTGAGCAGCAGGGGGGTCTTACCCCTTTACCCCATGCAGTCATGTGTTGCATAATTCACTCCGATTGTAGACATATTGCACATGTACTAAAGATATTCTGCATGAGGGAATGTTTCAATATGTGTTCAACACATATATTGCAAACGTGTTGAATGATTCATCTGATTGTAGACATATTGCACATGTATTGAACGATTCCTTATGCGTGAATGTTTCAACATGTGTTCAACACATGTTCAATACGTGTGTTGCAGGCGGTTGCAGACATATTGAACAACCCTCCAATCGTTTTGCCTTATTTCAATACATCGGGGCCCCAATTCAAAAAGCCCCCCAGAACCGACTTCTGCGATACGCGTCCAAATGCCGTGAAAACTTGTCCCCATAACGCTAGACCCTTCCTTAGATGATACCAAGTGCTAGTGGGTGAGTCTGGCACCATTTGGGTGCCCATGCTAGCATACTCATTTTCGCTGTGTCCAGGCTGATCGCGGTTCAATAGTTTGGCCAATATGTTACACGTGTATTGGAATATCCAGATATTAGCATACCGTCTTCAATATGCCTCCAATATGCCTCCAATACGTGTTCAACACGTGTATTGAACCCGTCTAGAAACGTAGGGAACACCTGCAACGTCGTCGTGGCCATGAAGAAGGCCTTGGATGGCTCCTGGACGGACAAGCGTGTGGCGCTAGACCTACGAGGCATCAACGAACTATCACTCCGAGACCGCACGCCTCCACGGCTGCCCGAGGACCTGTTTCACGACATCGGCCGCGACCAGTACATGACCAAGCTGGACCTGCGCAGCGGATTTCACCAGATCGTCCTGACCGACGACGCGTCGCTCAAGACATGCTTTTGGTGGGCTCGAGACGGCGCCGCCCCCGAACAGTACGTCTACAAGCGCATGCCCTTCGGCAGCGCGAACAGCACCGCGATGTTTGGACGAGTAATCGAGCACGAACTGCGCGGACTCAGCTGCGCCAAGGTGTACTGCGACGACATCCTAGTGACCTCGCCCACCGCCCGCCAGCACCTGGCCGACCTAGAGGCAGTCATGCAGCGCCTAGGCAAAGTGGGACTGCGCGGCCACCCAGGCAAGTCAGTCTTCGCCGCCGGCGGGTGTGAGTTTTTGGGTTTCTTGCTGCGACCCGGTAGGCTGTCACCTCACCAGGCGAAAGTGGCCGCCCTGCTCGAACTACCCACGCCCAAAGATGTCCGAGGCGTCCATCCGGGTTTTTTGAGTGTGCAGTTTTTTAACATATTTATTCGAATCGTGCCACTCCAGTATATGGGACACAACCCGATTCGGGTGCATTTTTGGAACATAATCCTCGCGACAAGTCATTTTTGAATCATTATACACGAGTGACGTCAGACTGTATAAATGACATGAAACGTGTTTTTCGTATCAGAATTCAGGAGTGACGTTATCCACGAGGTTTACGATATCAGTCGAGTATACTAAATTATCACTGGACGCGCTTTCCGGAACCGATCGGTGAGTATCGTGGCGTTCTTATATATTTTCACTTTTCGGATTCGACCGTATTGAAACGTGTGTAATATATAATTCATATTTTTGTGACTCGCGTTGCACATGAAGGAAATACGGTGAACGAGCTCGTGCTATAAATCGTCGTATCCAAGATTCGGCCGTTATCCTACGACAATAGTACAGCAGGCAGCAAATCGGTAAGTCTTGCGAATCATCGCGAATATATAACTAGTGTATAAATTCCGTGGCCTGATGCAATTTGAAATCGGCTGTAGTTCTTCTGTTGTCCGTCCAGTATCCTATAAATCAGCATATACACTATTCGGCCGTTATCATACTACAGTTATACGATGAGCTGCAAATGGATAAGTCATGCGGATCATCGTGGAAATATAAATATTACATAATTTCCGACCGCCGATGCAATTTGGGATCTGCCGAAATTCGTCTATCGTCGTCCACTATTCGACAAATGACGAATGTCGCATCGGGCAGCATCTTGGCTCGAAGAACCAAAGCGCCGTCCCGTGATGGGAGATCGAAATGATGCCCATCGGGCGCAATGCGCCGTTCATGCGGAAAACATTCGCTCAGTGACATTGACAGTCGAGTGAAGAAAAACATGCATCATCATCACCCGGTCTGTTCGTTGTGGTCATCGGTGAATTTGAATGCAGAATGCGCCGACGGAGGCAGAAATAAAATCGAATTCTATGCAGAGATAATTTCAAAAATTGCGGTCAAAGATGCAGCAGCAGCAGGAAATGATTTCGTTCACTGCGTTCTTAAACGCAGCTTCCTTGCGGAAATATATCAAGCGAATGAAATAAGGGCGCGAGGTAAGATTTTGTTCGTCGCTTGGAAACCCTCGCTAAAGGGAACTCAAATTGGCAACTGAGGGTTGCACTGCTTTCACAGCAAAACTCAGCGCGAAAGAGACAAGATGTTTCTATTTCACACACTTCAATTGGGTAATTTTACCGAAACTTGCGTTTTCCTTTTGGCCAAACTAAGTATTCTTCCACTCGCAGATTTTTCAGCGCGACGCTTTTCTACCGCAACCGTTTATCTGACGAAATTTCTGAGAACGTCACGTTACTCTCCGTGAAAAATTACGACATGTAGCTACTTCGTTTGATTCATAATCGAAGTATTCACGAAAATCGTCCATGGGGCCTGTATTTGTGGCACACTGTGCCACAGTAGGAGGCCTTCCATGGTAGGCCAAAATTCCGAACATCGCATATCAAAGCGCGAGGAAGGAATTCGTTCCAATGGATGGAATTGAGAAGGTATGAGTCGTCGATCGTTCTATTTTAGTGGCATTAGCTCAAATCTAAAGAGCGCCGAACCAAGTTCGGAGATCTCAGTTGGACCTGAGATGCCACCTTTCATCACATTGCTGTGGCGCACTTCACGAAAATGAGGGTTAGAGCCCCTACCTAGCAAGAGAGCGCTCCCTCGGGATCGAGAAGCTAATGAGCCCGGCATGTGAATTATCACATTGCTGTGGCGCACTTCACGAAACCGAGGGCAAGAGCCCCTTGCCTGGCAAGAGAGCGCTCCCTCAGGATCGTAAAGCTAAAGAGCCAAGCATGTGAGCTAAAGAGGCAAGCTTGCCAAAAAGGCAAGCTTGCCATCCGAGCATCCGAACTCGCCATCCGAGCATACCCACTCGCCATCCGAGCATACCCACTCGCCATCCGAGCATACCCACTCGCCATCCGAGCATCCGAACTTGTCATTCGAGCATACCAACTAATCATCCAAGCTTTAAACTTAGCATATACCACTTGCATATCACTCATACAATCATAACTTATCATAACTTATCTTAACACGAGCTTTTGTTAGCTCATACCTTGCATACTCTTCTTTTTGTATTTTTCTAACTTTTTACATACTTATCCTTTCGGGCTGAAATTTAGTGTGCTGAATAGGTTTTGCATAGACAAAAATTTCGGTATATAGTTTATTAGCACGATAGGCGTAATATATCGAAAACTATGACACTATCGGTTTGAGGCTACGCACGATTCGCGGAAACGATGCATTTCCCTAACTTGTTACATACTTATCCTTTCGGGCCAAAATTTAGTGTGTCGAGTAGGTATTTGATAGACGAAAAGGTTAATATAGTGTTGGTGGCGGTGGCTCCTCGGCCTCATCCTCTATGCCAATATTTCTCATCGCCGGAATGACTCTCCTCTCCGTGTTATCGTTCGCGTGCCTCCGGAATCAATTTCTCCCATCTCCGGAATATTTCCCATCTCCACTATCACATTCGTGTGACTCCGGAATATTTCTCATCTCCGGAATATTTCTCATCGTTTCCGGAATGACTCTCCTCACCGTGACATTCGTCGCGTGACTCCGGAAAAGTTCTCACGATCTCCGGAATTACTCTCCTCTCCGTGACACGATTCGCGTGACTCCCGAAGATTTGGCATCTCCTCCAAAATATTTCCCATCTCCACTATCGCATTCACGTGACTCCGGAATATGTTTTATTTCCGGAGAATACGATTTGCCATCTCCACTATCACGCATTCGCGTGACGACTCAGAATATTTCTAACTTCCGGAATATTTTTGCAGTGCATTTTCTTTTCGGCAGAATTTGATGGTGTAACGAAATTATCTTACCCCACGAGTTTTAGTTTTGAGAAATCTCGAATTGGGTCAAATAAAATCGCTTGAGACTCGTCTAAAAATGTGTCGTTACGTGTACCCGGGCCACCCTTGACCGGCGAAGTGTTTGATGCGGCCTCTATCAGCTCGATGGCGCGAACCATCAGCATAAATTGTCTTCATATTGCGCGGTGTGTAATGATGGTTTATAGTGGATTGTGGAAAGTGGGCGCTTTTAGGGCCTAAAAGCGCCTGGGTACAGTGCTCTTAACACTTAAGGATGAGGGGCAGTGCCTTGCGGTTCAGATGGTCTTCATAGCGCTAGCGCCGCGCGGTATGACAGCGACATCGACATGAAAATGTGATGACATGACATGACATGACACGACATGACACGACATGACATAACTTGCCACGACGCGACGCGACGCGTACTTGTAGCTCCGCTCCGCTCCGCTCCGCTCCGCTCCGCTCGCGTCGCTGATGACAGACTGACGGATGACGAGTTTGCTTGCGCAACGTTGCATGACCGTCAGGTCAACATATTTTATCAGGAAACTCCCAACTTGAACTTCAAAGAAGCCCGGCGGCTGAGCGGCGCACTGCACAGCAGTGCAGTCTCTCCCGTCAGGCTTCTTTTCGTTTTCGTGCTGTTTATGTGGAATATGATATGTTCATGTACTCAGCAGACATGTGTATGTTACAGGTCGGGTACACTGGAACTTCACTGAACTCCACCACGTACGATCCCTGCTGCAGTTTTAAAAGGTGACCTCTTGAATTCTGGCCTCCTACCCTTTTCTCCTGCAGCCCATCGACGGGAATTTGTTTTGTGTACGCTGTGTGCGCATACCAGTTTCACGGTTGCATTCAGTTTAGTCATTTCTGCTCCGATAGGACATCAGCCCCTTCGGCGCAGTGCGCCGAAGGAATTATCACGTGTTTCACATGTTCCACTGACCATTCGGCGCCCGCGTTTTGTTTCAGGTATCCGAAGGGAATATAACGCACAGAAGAAGTGGAGCAGCCGCGTTCCGGATGCCGCGTTCCGGATAGCTAGATCACTGCTGTTACCTGTCATTTTTGTGAACTTAGAATTTAGATAGAATTTTTTGTAATGTTATTTATTAGTATACAAAATTTGCAACTTGCTGTGATTAGACCTCTGCTGCTTTGACTGCTCCCCTTCCGTGCATGCTCGAACCTAGAGTGCTGTTATGCATACAGCTAACAATATGCTGTTATGCATACAGCATATGCTGTTAGAATACAGCATATGAATACATATGCTGTATTCATACGTATGCTGTATGAATACATATGCTGTATTCATACGTATGCTGTATGAATACAGCATATTCAGCGCTGTAACATGTCGTACCACCATGCGATCGCGTAGTTGCCTACATCCACGAACGTAAGTAATAAAACGCATATACACCCGGCGAATACCCACAAATATGTTGGACCTGCATATATGCGGCATACCTTCGGAATATGTTAATTTTCGCAGGTATGTCGGATCCACAAATATGCAGCATACTTACACGATATGTGATATGCTGCATACTTACGGAACCTGGAGTGATAGTGTGCATGATTGCGGAGGGTGCATATTTCTCGCAAATATGCGGAGGGTGCATATTTCTCGCAAATATGCGGAGGGTGCATATTTCCCGTATACATACCGTTTGTATCTTGAATGTGGCAAATTTACATAAGCTATATTCCATTGTAAATTTACATAACCCGGAGTGATAGTGCGCATGTTTACAGCAGTTGTCTAAAACCCACAAATCTACGTAGACTATGCGGGTCGAAAAAACCCGGATGTCCGGGCCATATTGGGCTTCATGAACTTCTACCGGATCATGGCCGCGCGCATCGGCAAAGAAGACTACTCGTCACTGGCATGGCCACTGAACTGCCTACTGAGAAAAGGCAACGAGAACGTCAAGGATCTTTGGGGCAAGGAGCACGACGACGCGCTGGCCCAGCTCAAGGAGCGGCTCACCGAGCCTGGCGTGGTCATACACGCCTACGACCCGAGCCGGCCACTGTACCTTATGACCGACTGGTCAGGGGTTGGCATCTCTGCCATATTGGGGCAGAAGGACGACGAGGATCGCGACGTCATCATCGCAGCCACCAGCCGCTCCCTCTCCCGATCAGAAGTGCGCTACAGCAGCTTCTATGGGGAAGCCCTCGCGGCCGTGTACGGCGTGAGATCTTTTCGACACTACCTCCATGGCGTCAAATTCACTTTGATCACCGACCACAAGCCGCTAACGTGGCTGCGCTCCTCGCAATCCCTGACCGGCATGCACCTGCGATGGCAGGTTTCCCTGCAAGAGTTCGAGTACAACATCGTGCACAGGGCTGGAAGCAGCCACACCAACGCTGACGTGCTATCTCGATATCCGAGAAAGTCGTCCGTGGACCCCACCGGAGCTAGCCTGGACCCCACTGAGGAGGAGGCCGCACTACCCACAGCAGGGGCCTTCGCCTGCCTCTGCGCACGACACCCACGCGCCCTTGAGGAAAGCACGCAGGACGTCGCCCCCATAGCCTCGTGGCAATACGAGAGCCACGTGGGCAGGCTGCCAGACGACCCCTGCACGAGCCACGACCTGGTCAGCCACCACCTGGGGGAGCATTGGTCCATGCACGTCGACGCCGATGACCACGACGCCCGCGACGACGACGCGCTGACGCTTTGGGAAGAGGCGTGCAGTTGGGTGGATGCCTACCTAAGCAGCAGAAGGCACGCCCCCGTCACCCGGGTGTTGTGCGGCGAGTGTTCGGACGGGCAAGCGACCAGCCTAAACACGCGCCCACTCCCCCAGCGAACCGTATCCCACCTACACGCCGAAGGAGCCGTGGTCATCGAGCTCTGCGCAGGCCTGTGTTCGGGTCTGGAAGCCTGGCTCATCGCAGGTGGCAAAATCACCAAATACGTTTACTGCGATAATAATGCGAAAAGTTGGCAGGTCGCCAAACATCGGCTGGTGCAACTGCACAACCGATTCCCGCAACAACTCCCTCTGGAAGCCCTCCACGACGCCTTCACCTCCGTGCCCCAAGATCTCAGACGAATTTCACGCAGTGACCTCCTCTCCCTCACCAGCGAGGGTCCGTACATCTTCGCCATAGTGGGCACAGAATGCCAGGACCTCTCAGCGGCTGGGTCCCTGCAAGGGTTGAAAGGTCGGCACTCGTCAGTCCTGTACGACGTGGTGCGCGTGCTGGGGCAGCTGCAACTCCTGGCGGGGCACAACAAGTTCGCATACATGATCGAGTGCGTGGCGGCGCAGCATAACTTCAACAGCCGCGAGGTCCGCGACGTTATGCATCCCCTCATGTGCTCCATGATTGGCATGCCCATCACCATCGACGCAGCACGCATGACATGACATGACATGACATGTCTGACAGGTATGACACGTATATTGTTTTTGGTGTATCACATAGGCTTCTAGCCTTATATTCCACTTTTTATTTGCATGACATATACTGGCTACACAGCCTAGCAATACTATCACTTTTCGATATAATGTACGGTCGCAAACCTATAACATCTATATCCTTATGTTCAGTCTTGGCATACAGCCTAACACTAACATGTACAACTTGTCCTTAATTTCTCTTGATCAACACTAACTGAGATCCACTTTTCCAAGCTTCCTTTTCAACATGTTGCTCCCTAACAATCACTAGCAGGATTCCTGTATTGACATCTGCCATCGACCAATCACGTGCACATATATGCCGGATTCTGGTACTCCTCCACCAATCATCAAGCAGATCATGCTACTCTTGTATCACCATTGCAGATCTTCTCCTGAAATCTGCCTTGTCATCAATTATTTCTTCATACAGCTGTGACCTGCATGCAACAAGGCCCTTGCAGCATGCAACCATCCGTCACCAGCATGCAACCTGGCATATGTAGCATGCAACCTGGCCTCTGTAGCATGCAACTTGGCCTCTGTAGCATGCAACCAGACATCTGTAGCATACAACCTGGCCTTTGTAGCATGCAACTTGACATCTGTAGCATGCAGCCTGGCCTGTGTAGCATGCAACCTGGCCTGTGTGGCATGCAACCTGACCTCTGTAGCATGCAACCTGGCCTCTGTAGCATGCAACCTGACATCTGTAGCATGCAACCGGGCGTCTGTAGCATGCAACCTGACATCTGTAGCATGCAACCTGGCCTGCCGTGGCATGCAACCTCGCCTCGTAGCATGCAACCCGACATCCGTGCATGCAACCGGCCTCCGTGGCATGCAACCTCGGCCTCTCGTAGCATGCAACCCGACATCCGTAGCATGCAACCCGGCCTCCGTGGCATGCAACAGCATGGCAAGCATGCACAGCAGAGCATGCAGACATCCGTAGCATGCACTGGGCATCCGTAGCATGCAACCAAGCATCTGTAGCATGCAACCAGGCATACGCAGCATGCAACCAGGCATCTGTATCACGCAACCACTCGTCGGCAACATGCAACCAGATCTCCGTAGCATGCAACCCCTCTGCTCGTACCTCCCGGTACACGGAGGCGCTCCGTAGAAGTGGGGAGGGTAAGGGGCGCTCCAAATGAAAATCAGCGACGCGAGGGGCGACGTTGTGTACCGCAAGCAAGGTGGTCGCGGGATCAGAGAATGCGAGAATGATGAGCGACCACTACCAAGTGGTCAAGCCCATAACCTGACGGGAAGGCCGAAATAAATATATACAAAGGGTGGATATATACAGGCCAGCCCGGCAAGAAACAACAAGTGGGAGGCAGAGGCCACCCAGCATATCACAGTCTAAGATGAGATAATAAAATAACTTAGGGGTTTTACTATCGGTCGGAACTGATGGCAGGCAAGATGCAAGTGACACCACAGGGCGAGGGGTGACACAGGAAGAGACAGTCACCCCCAGTTTATGGGGGGGCGAAAGTCTGTCTCTCTATGACTTAACACGGATGATTTCTTGCGCTCCAACGTAAGTGTCACGATTAATCATATATTTGCCGTTCAAATCCAAATCGATTCCATACCGATCGAATAATCGGATGGGTGCTTTGTAAAATTAAAAAAACTTAATTACTGCCCTTGCATACAGGCACCAACCCGTCAAAGCACCGTTTAATAATATATATCTCGTGAATTGTGTTTGGACCTTACCATCATATCCCAAAATAACATATACTCGACCAGGTTGCAGTCCATATCATTAATATATCCTCGCCTACTTTAATAATGAGAAGGGACAGGGTACGGGCGCTGGGAACTCTTCCAATTTTCCTGATGACTGCATGTCACGGCTGCGTCTATCGCGTGAGACAGTGACCACAATGAACGTCGCCGGCAGCAGACGGTGAACACATGTCACATCGACATCGCGGACACCAGCACCATTGCCGCTGCCGATGCCGTTGCGTGACTGCTTACTCGTTACTGTGACACTCGTTCTTCGTTGACCCATCCCAATCCGCAATTGCATGGTAAAATTCTTCAGCTACAGTACGCAATTTCTTCAACGTTCCGCCGCCTCATGGGGCGAACGGTGCTGTGACTGCTGTGATACACGCAGGGATTTCCAAAGTGCTCGGCTACTTTTATTTTTCAGTTCGCTTATCATAATGTGTAAACTTATGATACTATGTGTGCGCAGGTCATGTCGCAGGTATCCGATGGCGAGGAGGGACGCGCGCTCTTGAGATGTGGAAGTCGAGGTTGGCGAATGCCAACCTTGCTTGGGATGAAACCCAACCATATCGAACTTATCGTATATATTTCACGTTTGCATCCTTGGCATCTATGCAAAGTATGAGGAGCATTGAGTGGACATAACTCCTAGGCTGTTTTGGTTTTGGGTTCATGGCGCATTCGTGACCTCTTGGGGTGTGGAAGTCGAGGTTGGTCTAAACGACCAACCTTGCTTGGGATGAAACCCAACCACATCGAACTTATCTCATCGGTACATTTTTCTCAATGAACCCGTAAGGTTTGAGCCTCAAACGGCTAGGACAAGTTCGTAGGCTGATTTCGTTTTCCATGATTTATTACGACCCCAAAAAACAAAATCAGCCATCGCCTTAACGTTCTCGAAAGACCTTCAAACTTGTAATATATATTACTTAACTAAGATAGGTGCGATAAGATAATCCGATGTGATTGGGTTTCATCCCAAGCAAGGTTGGTTTAGACCAACCTCGACTTCCACAACCCAAGAGGTCGCGAATGGGCCATGAACCAAAAACCAAAACAGCCTAGGACTTATGCTCACTCAATGCTCCTCATACTTTGCATAGATGCCAAGGATGCAAACGTGAAACATTTATATCTTAATACGATACGTTCGATATGGTTGGGTTTCATCCCAAGCAAGGTTGGCATTCGCCAACCTCGACTTCCACATCTCAAGAGCGCGCGTCCCTCCTCGCAATCGGATACCTGCGACATGACCTGCGCACACATAGTATCATAAGCTTACACATTATGATAAGCGAACTGAAAAATAAAAGTAGCCGAGCACTTTGGAAATCCCTGCGTGTATCACAGCAGTCACAGCACCGTTCGCCCCATGAGGCGGCGGAACGTTGAAGAAATTGCGTAGTGTAGCTGAAGAATTTTACGATGCAATTGCGGATTGGGATGGGTCAACGAAGAACGAGTGTCACAGTAACGAGTACTGTAAGCAGTCACGCAACGGCATCGGCAGCGGCAATGGTGTCCGCGATGTCGATGTGACATGTGTTCACCGTCTGCTGCCGGCGACGTTCATTGTGGTCACTGTCTCACGCGACAGACGCAGCCGTGACATGCAGTCATCAGGAAAATTGGAAGAGTTCCCAGCGCCCGTACCCTGTCCCTAATGAGAAAGTTGCATTGAAATGTGATTACTACTATTCTAAATGCAAAGTAGAATTGTTATGCATAAATGCAGCTTCTGCTCACATGTACCATAAAATATTGATAAGCGCAATGGTGCCTACTTGAGTGTGTGCTTTCTAATCATTATATATCTTCGAACTCTTGAAGAATTTATCAAGCCATCGTCATGGACCAATATAGTCCTATGCTCATCACCAAGCATACACGACATGCTCTTACTTCATAAGTTTTCTCATGCAAGAGTACCAAAGGAAATGCTGGCCATCAGCAAAATCATATCGAAATCTACTCTACCAGATAAACCCACTCCCCTTGGCAGGCAGAAATGTAGATAGGAGGTCTCCACATGAAATACTTTGGCACAAGTTCACATTCATACTTTTCTCTCATATTTTGTAGTAGTTTTTTATGCTTGAGGGATCATGATGGAGCTGATCTCTACCAACTGCAGTGAGGCAGTGCATAGGTCTAACTTCGACCCACTTTGGACAGATGAGGAAACTTAAAAGTGAGAACATGCATCTCAGTCCCAATATGCATCACCTTCCCCAGAACTACTGACGAATGTAAGCAAACCATGAACCGTCAGGCAGGGAACTGACGCGTAGAGTGTCGTCGACAAAATCAGTCTTGAAAGTCACTTCCGGCACCGCCCCACTATTCAGAGCAGACATAGCAGTAGCGACGGGCACTGTGGTCCCGTTGAGCGCTGGAAGAATAGCTTCCGGGCCTCCATTGAGCGCGGTCTGCTTCACCGTCACAGTCAGTGAAGCGCCATCCTCGAGGCGCAAAGAGGCAGACGTGATAACTCTTCCTCGCCCACTGACTATAGGAGCGAACCCCACGAGTGGGATACCCAGCCCCGCCTTCACGACCACGTCGGACACAAGCTCCTCTTCGTCCAAATCGATCGTTTGAATGACCTGCACGAACGTTGCTCAAGCTTCAACAAGGCACCTCCACTGGAAACTGCAGCCGAGCGAAGTACTGCACGTTAGAAAAGTATTTTTGCGGCGTTTCACGCTGAGATGGCGTGACGAAGTATGTGTGGCCGGGTGCGTGATTGACTCGGACGAAGTCGCTTGACCTTAGCTACTGCAACAGAACCAGCGTATGTCTTTTGCATATTGGGTTTGCAGTTTCTTCGTATTGACGCGTCAACACCACAGCTTGTGGGAAAGGGCGTGCGAAATGTGCGAGCGGGTCCACGGGCAATGCGTGTGAAGGTCTACGCCTTCAGCGTGAATTCGAAGAATCAAGTTGCAGCAGCGTAAACGAGACGTATGCTATCAGTGCAAGGCAACCCACTGACAAGATGAAGCTGAGAGCCTGGCAGCTAAGATGCTGACGTGGCTTGAACGCTACTACCACTTAGGAGGGACCAAAGTACAGTGCGCCCGGAGCTGTAGCTTTCCTGCGCAAGGTTGAGCCAACTCCACAAATACAACTGCAAACCCAGTATATTGCAAGTCATGTTAAAAACAGTGGCATGTAACAGCTCTCTCGTAGCGCTCGAGGAGCAAAGTGGTATTTGGGTCGGTCACCTCTCCGATGCCAACCCCGAATAAGCTAGTCTGATGCTCGTGAGCTGAGTAGAAGAAGTCGGCAGTGCCTCCCATCATCTCCCCAATCGCCCAAAAGAAAGGGCTAGAGCGGAAAGGGAAGGTGGAGGACATGACAAGCTGCCAGGAGCCACTTAGATCGTTTGAGTCGAAGTTTCCAATCTCTCCAAGCTGGGAGACCAAATGCGCTGCTTCATCGCGTTGGGCGGTGGTAGCCTCGCTCCCGCGGCAAGTCACTGCGGCCAACTTTAACAAACGATCTTTGAATTCACTCGTCGCAGCGTCTTGCACGCCTGCTTCCTGGAGGGCGGCCAGAATCCACACAGTCAGCTGGACGCAGTTTAACCTCGCAGGCCTCCGGCAGATGGGAATGAATAGACGCTTTTGGGCAAGGCCAGACGGACCAGTGTTTCGCTGGCTTTCGCGACTATTCGTGGGAGCACATTCCTGCTGCGGCTTACAATACGACGTTGCCGTTGGAACTGTGCTTGCGCCTTGCAGCGACTTGATAGAGTGACTGTTGAAGGTAGAAGCATGCTTTCAATGGTAATATCGCCTGATACCTTAGACCTTAGGGCGATAGGTGTTCGCACGATTGTATACGCTGACAGTGCAGTTGAATTGCTGATTTCACTTGGTGTGCAAGCCGTTTAGAAAGCGCGGACGAGAGGTGCGAGGGGCCAGCCAATGCGGATAATCTGATCGCCAGGCAAGAGGGCATACACCGGTTCGGTGTAACGAGGGGCGGAGGTGCCGAGGTCAACTTTCAACCGTCGAACTAATCCAAGATGCAATCTCCGCCGAGCAACTAAATAGTTTCTGCCTCCTCATTCGCTCGCGCCTGTGTCAGGAGTCGACACGAATGTCGCATCCAAGGTCGCATCTCATTTCCCCGATGCCTGTGATGACACACGGTGTATGGGTACCTATGAATAGACGCTTTTGGGCAAGGCCAGACGGACCAGTGTTTCGCTGGCTTTCGCGACTATTCGTGGGAGCACATTCCTGCTGCGGCTTACAATACGACGTTGCCGTTGGAACTGTGCTTGCGCCTTGCAGCGACTTGATAGAGTGACTGTTGAAGGTAGAAGCATGCTTTCAATGGTAATATCGCCTGATACCTTAGACCTTAGGGCGATAGGTGTTCGCACGATTGTATACGCTGACAGTGCAGTTGAATTGCTGATTTCACTTGGTGTGCAAGCCGTTTAGAAAGCGCGGACGAGAGGTGCGAGGGGCCAGCCAATAGGGACTTTCACGCAAATTTCGGCAGCCAATTCTTTCGCTAGTCCGGCGTGGATATAAAATATCCATCTTGTTGCACACCTCCGATGTTACTGGTGAAGTCTGCGAGTGCCAATTTTGGTTGGGTCTGAATCGAATATTCATGTTGTACAGTCAGCCGAACGAATTGAGTCGCTGCCGAATTGAGTTTTCATTTCGTTCGAATTATGGCCTTGCGCGAGCGAATTGAAGCCAATTCTCACGAGCGAATTGAGCAAATCGGCAGCTGATCCGACGTGGACCGACGTGTCCCAAAAAATGCGGCATCTTCTGACGTCGGACTAGCGAAAGAATTGGCTGCCGAAATTTGCGTGAAACTAATGAGAAGTTCAAGGTTTAAACCACGAAATCTCGATCATAGCGAAACTCGACCATGGTCGAGATTTCTCAACTACGTTTCGCTATAGATCCCCGGAATATTCTACCTACGTGGGGGGGGGATATCCGCGTCCCGTCAGCGTTCAGATCGTGGTCGAGTTTCGCTATGAAAAATTGAACTCGACCACGAAATTTCGATTTTTCGTGGTTGAGTTCGATTTTTCATAGCGAAACTCGACCACGATCTCAACCACGGTCTCAACCACGGTATGTCATCACGATGTCAGCAGATGTCGAATTCAGTACTGGGAGTTCAGTACTGTACTGGGAGTTCAGTGACACTGGGAGTTTCATCCGTGGAGTCGCGTACGAATTTTCGACATCTCGGTTACACGAGCGCGTCAGTCGAGTCGATCTGTGAATTTCCCAAATTAATTTTTCAATTCTACATCTGCTGCATGTGGATGACGATGGCTGACGAACTCGACATTTCATAGCGAAACCCAACCACGAAATCTCGACCAAGCCCCCCCCCGGTGGTCGAGATTTTCATAGCGAAACTCGACCGAGGTAAAAAAGTGTCTCACGTTACCAGACACGTCGGCTCACACGCTGTCGCAGACGTGTAAAAAATATTCCTTCGCTAACCAAGTTTCGCTATGAAAAATCGAACTCAACCACAAAACTCGACCGTGGTCGAGATTTTCATAGCGAAACTCAACCGAGGTCTCAACCACGAAATTTCGGGTCTCACGATCAAAAATCCTCATATGAGAAGTTCAAGGTTTAAACCACGAAATGGAAACCGTGGTTTAAACCAAGGTGTCATCACTGCGTTTCGCGGACACGATGGAAAGAATTTTCGATCGGACGCTTCGTTTCGGATTTTTGATCGTGAGACCCGAAATTTCGTGGTTGAGACCTCGGTTGAGTTTCGCTATGAAAATCTCGACCACGGTCGAGTTTTGTGGTTGAGTTCGATTTTTCATAGCGAAACTTGGTTAGCGAAGGAATATTTTGTACACGTCTGCGACAGCGTGTGAGCCGACGTGTCTGGTAACGTGAGACACTTTTGGACCTCGGTTGAGTTTCGCTATGAAAATCTCGACCACGGGGGGGGGCTTGGTCGAGATTTCGTGGTTGAGTTTCGCTATGAAATGTCGAGTTCGTCAGCCATCGTCATCCACATGCAGCAGATGTAGAATTGAAAAATTAATTTGGGACTGAATTCGACATCTGCTGACATCGTGATGACATACCGTGGTTGAGACCGTGGTTGAGATCGTGGTCGAGTTTCGCTATGAAAAATCGAACTCAACCACGAAAAATCGAAATTTCGTGGTCGAGTTC
>LGRX02008481.1:0-21426 GCA_001247695.2 Cymbomonas tetramitiformis
CACGACACATTCCCACCCTCTTTGTTCATGGCACAGTCTGACGCATTCTCCTCCTCAGTGCACATCGCACTCCCATTAACCTTCCCCTCTATCAGGGCATTAAACATTTCCATGAATCCCCCCCGCTTAGTACGAGATCATAGATTCGCTCAACCCTTGGTGCATTAAAATCTGGTTCACCCACTTCCTTGGTGCACAACTTACCCACCCCTTTACATGCTATGGTTTGTGAGCACAGCATTTTGGTCAAATAATCGAGTACTCATTCCGTCAAGACTTCGACCAGTTTGCGCCGTGGAAACATGGGAGCCAGGAGCAGAGCTGAGGTAGAGGATGACGGGAGCCAGGAGCAGAGCTGAGGTAGAGGATGAGGAGCAGAGCTGAGGTAGAGGGTGACGGGAGCCAGGAGCAGAGCTGAGGTAGAGGGTGACGGGAGCCAGGAGCGTAGCTGAGGTAGAGGATGACGGAGCCAGGAGCAGAGCTGAGGTAGAGGGTGACGGGAGCCAGGAGCAGAGCTGAGGTAGAGGTGGCCCGATCCGAGCCATCTCGGCGGCTCACCTTCTAAAAGCTCGATGCCGCAAACCTGGTCCCTCGATCCAGAGCGCCCCTCCCTCCACGTCCCGCGCGGATCATCAGGGTCAAAAAGCACTCACACCGGTCACTGCCCGAGCGCAAACATCGGCTCCACCCGTGGACTCGTTTGAGCGGCGCGTTGTGCGAGAAGGGCGCAGAAGGCACGACATGAGCACACCCGTGCAGGGCCCCGAGCAACCTGAGCCTTTGGAAGAGCGCTTCTTTTGCCTCTCTCCGTGTTACTGCACTCGAGGCCTATTTCCTCCAGACTCAACTTGCGACGGCTCATTCCATGGGGCAACGTGCCCTCTCCACTGCTGCAATGACTCTACCAGGCACAGCCGTGCACCTGCACGCACTGGTGCCACTCCCCCTCGCCAAAGGCGACAAGAGGGCTCTCACTCTCTGCAGCGCCTGAAGAACAAGCGAGGTGGAAGAAACCGGTGGAATCTGTCGGCAGGTTACCTTAGTGAAGGCTGGACATAACATGGCAGCGCCAAACACCGAGCGGCCTGCACCCGACCCAAGGTCATAGAATACAGTGCCCCTGTCCCCACCACACCCACGCCCTAACCTGAAGTACCCCAGAGCTTGGAAACCTTTGAAAACAGCGCAATGCAGTGCAGCGTACTGGAACTGCACTTCGACAAACGCTGAAGAGTGAACGTCGCACGCAGTTTGGCACCTCCCGTACGGACCACTCAGCTGCACAAAAGGAGGCAATATCCCAATATATTTCCTAGTTCTTTGACTTGGAAGCCGAGAGCGAGGCCTAACCGGAGATCGACGACCGACAGCGAGCAAAAGTGCAACATGCCTCCGAAACGACCTCGTCGTAAAACGATCCCTTTCCTTTCATGTTGCGGAAAGCACAGCTGGGTTGTGGGACCACTTGCCGATTCCCTTGTTATCGCGCCTACGGCTCTGGAGCGTAGAATGAAGACTGTAGGGCAGAACGATAACGTGGGTATCTCAGCGGTTGAGAAGCTCGAAGCGTTGGATGGGGCCGCAATAAGATGGCACAGGTGGCGCGTGTGCGCACGACTCGTTTCCTTCAGGTCAAAAGAGGGTAACCTACCCGCTCCGGCAACTGCCTACGTGTTTCTGCAACGCGGTCGCCAAGGCCAAAAAGCTTACCTGCGCTCAAGAAAGCGAGGCAAAACCGCCCTTCACACAGCATAAAATTTGTCCTAGAAGGATACAGTGTTGGCATTTGCAGTGGATAGTGCCGACCGATGCGAGAGAGCATAGTTGCCGAATGCGTATATTTCCACCACAGGAACATTGAGCACTGCGAACCAGGGAGGGTTGAACACAGGTAAGACTGTCTTTGTGCAACACGAAGAATGGAACGTGCATAATGATTCCAGCCTTTCCACGTATTACCGATATTTACGAAAAAGTCGTAGCTCTCGAGGCAAAAACACGTGGCGAGGCGTGCGCCGGTAAATTGTGTGCAGGCAGGATGGTAGGCTTGCAAGGGCTGCGCGCACCTCCCCGTAAATCAGGTCTCCGATCTTGTCCTGCCTCTCGATTGCCACAACCGCGACTTTCTGCAGAAGGTCACCGCAAGTTTCAACAAACCTTTGGAATTCAGGATACTGTTTAAGCGTCGGCACGTAAACGTGTTAGCAGGTGAGACCGAATTGGCCACCGATCACCAGGATCGTAGTGTGATCCCGAGAGCGGACAGCAGGCCATAGAGCACAAGGGTTTGGCGAAGATTCTGCTTCAGTACCCTGAAAACGGCGGGCTGATGATCTTCGTACATTTCCTCGAGCCTGCGAAGTATGTCCGCTTTACTGGGCGGTTTATCGCTGTTGTGCGCAGCGTCGGACTGCTCTAGTAGCGTGGGCTTCGATTTAGCCAACCGTTCCTTTATCCGCCTTCGTCTCCGCACGTCTTCATCTTCAGGCTCCGACGAAGCACTTGGCTCTTTGACTTCATTGTGAGCCGCTTCGGTAGTTACTGCGTCTACAGAGTGCGATTTGGGCCGTGATTGATCGCCAAACGTGCCTTGTGCAAACACTGTTAGCTGAAGATACAAGTCATAGGCACAATTCATCGCGCTGGAATCTCACGCTTGCAGACTTGACCTGTGCGCTGTGTAGGGACAGGATCAAACGAGGAGAAGTGGCTGTGTGCGTATCGTTTCGTTTCGGTGTATCTGATCAAACCCAAACCCTGCACCCTCCCAAGCTTTAGAGTTAACTAGTTCCCGGGCGTTGGTGGGGGGACCCCCCCATTTCCCTCCGCGCCCCTGTCATGTTTCACGGGATCGGGGCGTACACATGGCACCCCAACACTTAGGCCTACTTGCCAATCTTCCAATACGGGTTGGACATTCGCTTTGGTTTTGCCAATTTTTCAATTAGGATCGTGTCCTAGCGGCGGAAATAAAGGGGAGGGCGGGGGGGCTGCCGACCCCCGCCCCCCCCCCTTCCATATTTAACACATTGCACCGTTCTTCCATATTTAACACATGACATTGATCTTCCATATTTAACACATTACAACGATCTTCCATATTTAACACATGACATTGACGTTCCATATTTAACACATCACATTGATCTTTCATATTCAACACATTACATTGATGTTCCATATTTGACACATCACATTGATCTTCCATATTTAGCACATTGCATTGTTCTTCCATATCTAACACATTACACCAATCGTCCGTATTTGACACATCACATTGATCTTCAATATTTAACACATCACGATGATCTTCTATATTTAACATATCACATTGATCTTCCATATTTAACATATCACACCGATCTTCAATATTTAACACATTACATTGTTCTTCCATATTTAACACATTACATCGGTCTTCCACATTTACCACATTACATTGACGTTCCATATTCAACACATCACATTGATCGTCCATATTCAACACATTACATTGATGTTACATATTTGACACGTTAAATTGATGTTCCATATTTAGCACATTACATTGATCTTCCATATTTAACACAACACATTGATCTTCTATATTTAACACATCACGCTGATCTTCTATATTTAACACATCACATTGATCTTTGATGAATATATCAACTTGACTGTATATTCATTGTGAAATAATAATAATAATAAAACATTTACGCTAGCAGAAGGGACAAAGTCCTGAGAGTGCGGTAACCCTGCAAAGCAGGCTAGTGAAAACACTAGGGGCTACTCCCTCTACTATAGCGCGCCCACAAAGGGGCTCAACCCACTTTTCAGCAGGGTGACATCTAGAGAAAAGCTAGGTGCTAAGCAAAAAACTCTAGAAGGTGGAGAAGCAGCCATGGCCGGGTGAGTGGAGGGGTGGCTGAATCTGAGCGGTGGGGAGGGAAGTCGAAGAATTAAGGGGGTATTTGGAGACGTTGAGGAAGGGGGTCAAGGTGGGCGGGGGAGAGGGGGGGTGGTGGGGGAGGGGGGAGGGCCCTCCCCTAGGGGACGGGGAACCACCTTATATTGCAAGACTTTTGAAAATTACTGCAAAAGGGTTTGAAGAAAGTCGTTTGATTGCTGCACAGCTTCTGTTTCTGTCATGGTCTCACTGCTCGAGATGTCAACTGTATGCGGGTCAGTGTTTAAGGTGGTGGGGGTGTTTAACAGAAACACGTCTCGCCTATTTCTGGTGTGTTGCCTACAGATTCTTGAAAGTTTTTTGAGGAGAGGTTTAATCTTGCCACGGGGAACACCTATCGTGTTGAGGACAGTACCGAAAAGAGGAGGGAGGTACCCCATGAGTGTAAGTGCTTTGGGCCATTTCACGGTGCTAATGAAGGGCTTAGAAGCTACGTTGGTGATTGTCGTGTCATGGTGACCGCCATAATAATGCTCAGCACCATTCTGATGATAGGGGGGGTCTTGAGTGGGCCATGGGCACAACGAAGAAGGGAGTACGTTGTCCCTTTCGTTCAGAACTTCATTCCAAATATCAGGGCTAACTCCAGTGTATTCTAGTCTCCTCTCCGTGACTCTGGACTTAGGGAGGACATTGAGGAACCATCTAGCAATCTTTTTCTGTGTAGGCCTCCAGTCAAAGGCTGGTTGAGTATCGCTGGGTGCACTGTCTATAGCTATGATAACGACATCCGAGAAATCATCCTTATAGCATCCGCCACCTGGGAGAACGTAGGGGTCATCACCCGTCCAATAACCATGTGGGATAAATGGAATAGTGTTATGCGGGAATCTGAAAACAAGTTTAAATCCTTTATCAAACCATCTTTTTTGGTTTTTGGGAGACAGTGGAAGAATCCATGTTCCTGAAAATCCGGGTACAGTGTTGGCCGCTTTATGTCCCATTTCCAAGGTAGTCATAACCGCCGAAGATTTGCCCTTATCCTTTCCATCAAAGGGGGGATTTCCGTAAACTATTCTGCCAATGCCTGTTAACGGGTCCACGTAGGCATCCCAAGCGAGACCATCAAAACCGATTTTCCCATGATAACAGAAGGGCCTGAGGGCTTTTTTCATTCTAGTGGTGGGTATGCATCTTCTCGAGTAAATTCTAGGGTGGGCATTTAGTGGGTTGGAGAAAAGTTCACAGCCGTTTTTGTCAAGGTTTCTGTCATCCACCAAAATATCTAAGAGGCTTCTTCTTATTGCATAGCAGTTTTTAGGGTCTCCCGATTCAAACTTACATGCATTGAGGGCTTCATGGATATCGTGTGCCCTATTCGAGTACTCCGCAAGTGAGCATGGGACTGCTTTGTCGGAAAGGCGGTGCCAAGCCAAAAGTTTCCAAAACTCTTTCTTTTGAACATATTGGAGTTCGGGATATTTAACTGTTCCCTTAACATGGTCCACTTCAGGCTTTGCGGTTACAGCAATGGTATTCTTTTTTGAACTTGATGGACGGTACATGCTAGCTTCCGGGAGAGCGTGTAAGTATAATTCCTCATTCATTTCTTGTCTTAGGTCAGCAAGTGGAAAAAGTTTCGATGGTTGTGTTCTGATGTATGTGGTACCCTTTCCAGGGTTTAGTAGTTTAGGTTTTTCTGAGATTTCTTCAGCGATGATTTTCCTTAGTTCGATATCTTGGGTTGTTCTAAGATTAGATAAACTATCATTATGTCCTGGGCATTCAAGTTGGATGTGTTCGAAGGTGCATTTTGTATTCTGTTGGCAGTAGGGGCAGTTTTCGGACCCGATTTTCCCCAGTTTAAATGAGCGTGCAGGAGAGGCTTGAAGACCCAGGAGTTCTCTACTTCTAGAAGCGGTGAAAGCTTTAGGTGTCACTTTGGAAATATCTTTGGTGGGGGCGGTGTTATTCTCGTTGAGCATTCTCAGATGCTTCCCTTGGGATTGTGAGTGATAATCAGAATAGATAAAAGGTGAGAATAATCAGTCTTCCCGTTATATGTTCGGGGTCTAGGGTTCCGGGACCGGTGACAGCCTAACTGTCATACACCCTAACTATATGAATGCCAGTCGGGGCGTCATTTCCAGCACACCACCTAGGGTGGTGACTGGCAAATTAGGTGGTCACGGAACCGAAACAAACACCTACTCAGCTTCGGTGGAAATAAGCATCCTACAGGAGGACCTGTCCTTTCTGGCAGGGTAACTCCTGAGACTAGCAGTCAGCGAGGCATATTGCAGAATACAGATACTGCTGGATGTGACACACCGACAGTATAATCTGTCACTTGTCACCTCCTAAAGTAGGCTGGGTGACCGTCACTAGTAGTCGGGAAACTCCCGTTAGTATTTAGGTGTATACCTCCTTTATCAATCTGACTTTTACCGTTCTGATCACGAAACCCTTAACTCAGGGTTTATTTCTAGTTATCCGATATATTCGCTCCTAACTATATATCTGACAGGTTATCAGGTTTGGCCCCACTTGCGCTTTATTTAGCCACTGCGACACCGCCGGGATGATTGGCTAAAGCCAGACGCTTGGGATGGAGTGAGGCGCTCCGCGCGTGGAAGTGCCGGCAGTCGCGGGTATGGCCTAAGTTTTATGGGTTGATTTACGGCTAGCTGTAGGCCTTTGAGAACATTTTTTCTACGGAATTTAACGTTGGATTGGTTTACGTATCCTGGTTGGTTACCACACCGTTTCGTATTGGCCGCCATCTGCCACATGACTTCTCGGAATTACTGCTCTCTCACGGCAGCCGTATCGACGACCCACCGCATTTCTTGGCCGCCCAAGACTACCGCATTTTTTCCGCGTCTTCTTGCCTCACTCCACCCCTATAGTCTTCTTCATCATGGTCGCTTCTACTAGGTCAACAGCTAGCATGGCGAATCGCCGCCGCACATTAAGCACGATTTTTGATTCCGTTGCTGCCAGGCATGCCAACACACCCGCGACTCCGCCAGCGGCACAGCCGCCCACTAATTCGGCGGGAGCTACATTTTTGGCATCGGTACGCACGTTACAACGAGGGCACTTCGACATGAAGGTAGCCAAGCACGTCCAGCGCAAGTTATTCGACGGCAAGGAGGGGAGATTTTCCGGTGCGGAGTCCCACGCGGCGGCCATCTTCACGAGGATGGTCTCTGCGCTGCAGACAGCGTTCGTCACTGAGGACATCGGTTTCGCTCCGCTCTTCACGCTGGACGACGCTACTTTGGCCATCCGCGTGGAGGCCAACAATTTGTTGTTCTCCACGCTCGAGCTGCTGGTAGACCCCTCCTCGCCCGCAGCGGACTGGATGGACTCGTCCCACGCCAGCTTCCCGACAGATGGTAAGCGTGTTCTGCTCGAGTTCGCCCGTCGGATGATCCCGATTGGTGACCCCTTCCAGGGGCAAGCGGACATGTTCGCCGTCCGCATCCCTGCGGGCATGGACCCTCATGGACCGATCGAGGACTTCAACGCCGCGCTCAAGGCTGCGAGAGCGAGGGCAACGCTCATGGACGAGGACGCGAAGTCCCTTTTCATCAAGGCCCTCGACACCACCTTCTACCAGCCGGTGGTGTCCCGCTTGCTTCTTCACGACCAACGAGCCGCCCACGACCTCCTCACCATTCAGCAATGGGTACGTGAGTGCTACGGCGAGCACGTGCGGGCGGGCACCGCCACCGCATCCGCACACCGGTACTCCCACGGCACGCACTTCATGGAGAAGGACATCGGTGATTCGGGCACGACGAGTGAGATCGCGGACTTGCGGACGATGGTCCTCGACTTGAAGCGGCAATTGGCCGACTTCCTCGTCACCGCCGAGTCCGAGCCGTCCCCACGGGGATTTACCCCTCGCGCGGACAAGCCGGACCGCCGCGTCAAGACCCGCTTCGCGGCCTCGCCCCTCCCCAAAGGGGGGAATTGGTCTCAATCCGTCTCCAAGAAGGTGGCCTTCCATCGCGACACCGGTGCGACCATCCCGTACTGCCAAAATCAGGTGTGCGCTAAGGGGAAGGCGCGGCATTGGCATCGGGACTGCCCGAACGGGGGCAGGACCGGACTCTCGGCCTACGCCTTCGCTGAGGAGGCCGAGAACTCCGTGCTGGCCGCGAAGTTCCAACACGCCATCGACCACGACGACCCCGTGGAGTTCGACGCCCTTTGCATGCTTGCGGGCGGGAAGCCGGAGGTCCTCACCGATCTTTCCGCGTGCTCGTTCTGCGAGGAGGACGGTGAGGTCCTCGTGTCCGCCGTCACCGAGTTCTCTGAGATGGCACGCAGGGCTGGGGCTTCGACATTCAACATCAACACCTTCACTGCCGACTTGCCGGTGGTGTCGGAGCCGACCGCACACTCCCCACCCGCGTCGGCTGAATCCGAGGAGGAATGGACCGGTCCGCCGAACCCCTTCTGCCCTCCCGTCACCCGCACGTTTGCCAATTTCATTGAGAGCACGGGGATTGCATTGGGGGCGCCCGACGAGCCGGCCGCGAGCATGAATTTGCTCTCCGCGGTTGAGGCACCGGAGCGCGTGATGGACTACAAGCCCGCGACCTACGCCGCGAGCGACGATGACGACGAGGATGCCTCGGTGGCACCGCCGCGGCCACGGTACGGCTGTGGGAACAACATTCCGGGCTTCGGGAGGTCTCTTCTCACTTCGTCCTTGGTGTGTGCACTGTTTGTGATTTGTGCCACCGCCGCACCGCACACCGTTGCCGATGTCGGTGGTGCCGATGCGCGCACATGCACGGCTCCACCGGTCGGTGGTGCTACGTGGACTGCCTCGAACAGACTATTGGGAATAAATGAATCTCGATCGTCGTCTAAAAACCTTCATTTTGACACAATTTTCGTCGTCTAAAAGTTATTGCCACGTCATCTGAAAAGTGCCACGTAAGCGACACGTAAGCGACACGTAAGTCGTCCCGCAAATTTTATTACAAAATATTACTCGAATTATTTATTTGTGCATGATGCTTTCGTACTCGGCGAGTCCCGGTAGATTTTTTTGTTGCATTTTTGTTCATATGCGTGCATATCATGTACAAGTATGCAAATATGGGTACATCCATTTGCAGTTTAGGCCAGCATGCACGGTACACGTTTATGAATGTGCGTATATAGGTGCTTCAATTCCCGTAAAATAAGTTGCAACTGAGATGGGTACTAGCATATGATACACAAATCTATATCATCATACAAATTTATTCAAAATACACCAAATATTTGTCTATGATGTCTTCTAGGCAAGAGATTTCGATCATTTCACCGTGCTAAGGCTACTATATTGCTGATACATTGGAATCTATATCTTCAATCCACAATTATTTGCGGTACTTGTAGGTTTTAATTCCCTCGATAGCGAGGTAACGTTGACGGCAATGTTGACGCTCTATCGGAGAACATAAATGGCAGAGCTTTATTGGTCAAGGCAATTGCATCGCACGCAATATAGGTCGATTTCCTCTTCTCGTTGATGCCGCGGAATAATAAGCGCCCAAGTGACGTCGATTGGAATGACCAGTGTCCTTGGGGTAACCCATTCGTTCCCTATTGGGCTCTGGTCGGGATAAAGTTCCGGTTCTTGAAGGTCAAAAAACATGTATTTCCGAATTCTCCAGGTGTAGCGCCACCAAACGATCCCTAAGTCCTGTCGGACATGTCTGTCCTCGTAGGGGATGTTTAACCCCTTAGTTGCCGGAGGAATTTTGGGGTTTTGAAATTTTTGTTTATTTGCAATAACTTTGGCATAAGGGTCCTGCCTCAACTTTTGAAAATAGTGTCGGAAAGGTCTTCTCAAGGCGAATCACATGCAAACGTTAGAAATGCATGACACTTGATACCGATGACGTGATTGTTAACTGAAAAATGTTGATGGATGTGCACATCGTTAACAATGTAAGCCCTAATATTGACCCTATACCTCCAGGTATAATCTTACCAAGTGCTCAACATGTGGTTAGGGCTACTTATATTATTAGGGGTTTGTAACACTATGACACATGTGCCCTAAATGTGACTCATTATGGTCAAGCTAAAATAGAGTGCATCTGGGTAAATATTTAGAGCATCGTCGCAACATGGTTGCTCCCAAGTGCATGGCTGCACGCGGCTCGATAAGAGCTTTTCAAAACTGTCTTCAAAAGTGAATTTGAGTTATTTGTCGCCGAGAAAATCAGTTTTGAGTGTTTGATGGACATGTCCATCAGCTGGCAGCTAAGGGGTTAAGAACTTACATATCATCCAGCTGTCTACTTTGCATTGAGGACATCGCAGGTGGACCATTCCATGTGTATTGATAGCGTCTGCACTGGCTTCATCACGATCTTCATCGGGTGTCCCATAAACTCCGAATCGTAGAATTGAAGGCATAACGTGGCCACGATATTGCAGGATTTTATACCTGTAGATAACAATGCTTGCAAGGTGATTAGCAGTTGAAGCGAGCGTCGCCCATAGCAAAAGTCGAAAATATATATTGTGAGGATAAATGTGGAGCTATAATACCTGCAGATGGCAATGCTTTCAAGGTAAGTAGCAGATGTTTGAAGGTATGGTTGAAGGTGCGTATGTTAGAAGAAACAAGGGGAAATGAATCTTCAAGGGTCGGGCAAGAGCTTTTGTACCTGGTCGTGAGTGGACCGCGGGTCGTGCAAGAGTAGTGTACTTTTGGTCCAATCAAATTCGTATATCTCGCACATGCGGGATCACTTAGTCGCCGATTCCCGTATGCAAATATGGGTACATCCATGTGCAATTTAGGTCAGCATGCACGGTACACGTTTATGGATGTGCATATTCGGATGCTTAAATTCCCAGAAAACAAGTTGCAACTGAGATGGGTACTAGCATATGATACACAAATCTATATCATCATACAAATTTATTCAAAATACACCAAATATTTGTCTAGGATGTCTAGGAGCACATAAATAAGGGTAAGTGTTGGTGTATTCCTAACGGCAGTTGCACCACTTTCCATCCGCATCATTCTCGGGAGAGGCACCGGCGCCGATCAACTCGGGAATATAGTCCGTGGGATCCGGCATTGTCACTGGGGTTCCCATGTCAGCGACGCCTTGCTCGTCGGAGTATACATGCTCATCCAACAGTTGAAAATACCATGTTTCCCGCGTTTTGCGGATAAACCTCCACTTCGCGTAAGCGGGGTCATGTCTAGTCATGTCATATCTAGGATGCAGCGCAGGATCGACGAACAGTTCCTCGCGAATTAGAAACAAATTCCAGGATTGGCACACACGACATTTTTCGGATTCTATGTGCAGTCGTTCAAGCTGAACAGGTAAGTCTGCAGGGAAATGAGGTGCATTCATATTGGAGGTAGCGTGTTATGTAATCGCAAGCGCCACACTATAATACCTGCAGATGGCAATGCTTGCAAGGTAAGTAGCAGATGTTTGAAGGTATGGTTGAAGGTGCGTATGTCAGAAGAAACAAGGGGAAATGAATCTTCAAGGGTCGGGCAAGAGCTTTTGTACCTGGTCGTGAATGGGCCGCGGGTCGTGCAAGAGTAGTGTACTTTTGGTCCAATCAAATTCGTATATCTCGCACATGCGGGATCACTTAGTCGCCGATTTTTTAATCAAAGACAAAAACACAACCGAGGCAGAAAACCCCATACACAGGCACATCAGCATATCGGCAAGAAACACAAGCCATTGACGAATGAACATTATACACTTCTACCACATTGTTAACATATGTTTAAGTATACTATTCTTATCGAAAAGTAGTCGAAAATCTAACCCTCGGGAGGTTGCAATCCTAAGTACTCGAAATCAAAGTGGAATCAAGATAACATTCTGACTCGTAGCCGCCGTGGTTTCAATTGCCGCGACAGGTAACGTTGACGGTAACGTTACGGCTGAACCTGTCGGAACTTGAACCGAAGGGCAAGGTCGTTTCGAAACACACATCGAAAATACCCCAACGTGCATTTGTTGCATTCCGCATTCCTGCACATATAACATTCATTGTAGTTCCTCCACAACATTCGAACAGTCATACCATGAGGAAGATAGTCAAAATTCCTCATTCTCATTCTGGGGGCAGTAGGGCATGTTGCATACATGCCAAGAACATAGGCAACAATACATTCTCGCTTGGATGGCATGGTTGGATGAGGTGGCAGGTGAAGAAAGTAAAGTGCCAAGCTGAAAAGTGAGTTGTGAGGACAAGGTAGGTGCTTAAATATCTCAGTAGTGTGGCCGTCGTGATTTCAGTTGGCCTATCAAATGACCTCTTTCAGGTGGGTCGGATCGAAGGCCCGCATGTCACAAACATAGCATGTCACAACATTGGAAATGTGAAACGTCGATAATAATTTCATTCAAAATATGTTCGAATACAATCATATTTAACGGTGTTCCAACGATAAGTCAATTTGCTCAATGACAAAGCTATATGCTGTCGCTATATAGCATCAATTCATCCGACGGAACTTGACCCAAGAGCTAAGCTCCTCTCTGAACACACGACAAAAAGGCTGAGTGAGCATTCCATGCCTTCGCCGTCGACGCATTGTGTATTGTAGTTCTGCCACAACGTTTGGATAGTCATACCCGGCGGAAGAAGAACTGTACTGCTGCATGGGTAAGACTCCCCGTGATTTTTGGCAAACTGGTCGATGTATGTGAAAACAGACTGCCGCTTGGATGGCATGACTATGGTAGAAGTAGAAGCAGGTGCGTCGCTGACGGGAAAAGGGGGCAAATGAGTAGTTTAGGCAAGAAATAAAGCTTATGATCTTGGAAAGTCTTGGACCTGCCGAATTATTAGCTTATCAGATACCCGGTACTAGTCCGCTCGGATCGAAGGACCTACAAGTACATATCTACTATTATTTTGCGACGAAGGCGTGTCTGCGAAGTCCATGATTATCCTGTCTGCATTGCCAATCATTCTATAAAAGCAACCTCTGAAGTATGATTTTCGGGCACCTTAACTTGCAGATGCACATCATCAACCGACCAAACGGAGTGAGACGGTAAAATGGATAAGAATATACAGAATCTGGAGCGTGTAAGTTGGAGTATACAAACCCCATCCTTGCTGTATACTTCTGAAAGTGAGGGGTTTTGAAAATTGTGGCGTCCCGCATTTCAATGCGCACCGAGGTAACGATTTGCCCGCCAGATATCTGCTGTCTCACGATGGGGCGACCCTTTGGCCGACCTGCAAAACATGCGACGCATTGGATTTCCCAAAAGGATAGAAACTGCAGGTAGTCCCCATAGGACCAAGCACTCATGGAATTCCGTTCTGCTGGATGCCGCGTATCCCCCGGGTACTTAAACAAAGGTCGGCATCTTGCATATGGCTGTCCTAATATATGACCCCTTGCTAAACGACAGAAAAACTTATGCCGTGCGTAATCAGCTTTCCGACAAGTTTGGGGGGCTTTGCAGTAATTCGCAAGATAGCAGCCGGTACACGTTGCAAGGTGTGAACGATCTTGAAGCCCGCAGTGCAGGCAAACTGGGTACAAAAATTTCATCCGTAAAGGCAGATTATCATGCACGCTTGCGTCATACATTTGAAATTGTATCTTATGGTCCTCTTCCATCGATTTCTTGAGCGCTAGTTCTGAGGGCGAGGACTCTTCAGGGAACCATAGTAACCAAACGTTTTTATCTGGATTTTCCTTCCGCAAAGTAGCAAGTATTGTCATTGGAATTGATTGAACTGAGATGGATGGGAATAAAGGTGCGTCGATGAAGTGTCGAGCGGGAAAATGATTTTGGAAGAGAGGGAAATAGGTTTCATACCTCAATGGTCGTCGTGGTACCGCTCAACTTCATTTAACCAATATAATCGGGCAATCACAATGAAAGCGGAGGCATGTCACCCGCCCGCCCCATAAATGACATCGGTTCCACAACAACATATATCGCCCATACTTTTGGAGAATATACTTTATTTACAATTGTCATATCAAGATATACCATACGTGTTTCATCAGCGTACTTCTGCACTGAGACAATAGGTTATTAAGACTATCAACAAATATTGACCTAGGTGCTGGCACCATGTCCTAGCAGGGAAATCATCATTGCCTAGCGAGCTTTACTGTCTACGTCTCTTGTTCTGATCGGATCCCGGCTTTCCACCTTGTGCCGCTTTCCGCTTAGGTATGCTGGGCATAGGCCCCGCCGCGGCGGCTCTGGCGGCCTTGGCGACCTCGGCCTCCTGTTTCTTGGCGGCCTTGGCGGCCTCGGCCTCCTGTGTCTTGGCCTTGTCGGCATCTGCCTTCTGTTTCTTGGCGGCCTTGACGGCCTCGGCCTCCTGCTGCTTGGCGGCCTTGACGGCCTCGGCCTGCTGCTGCTTGGCGGCCTTGACGGCCTCGGCGGCCTCGACCTCCTGCTGCTTGGCGGCCTTGGCGGCCTCGGCCTCCTGCTGCTTGGCGGCCGTTTCCGTTTCCCTCATTTCGACCGCCGTCTTCTTCTCCCGCTCCTTCTCGACTTTCTCTTGCTCTTTACGATGTGCCTCTCTCTGCCTTTTCACCTCGTCGTATTCCTGCTTGCTCAACACTTCGTCGGCCAAAGAAAAAAATCCATCGGGAAACCTAATGCGCTCTTTCGCTGAGTCGACCATACCTTGCTCCCTGCATCCAAGACACCAGCACTTGTTAAAACCGATATACAAAGTATTTTTTCAAAAGAAAATGGATGTAGACATGAATGCTTACCTATCGAAAGCGACGGAACCCAATCCCAACATGTTGGCGGCTACCGAAGTGGTCCCCGAACCGCAGCACGCATCCAGGATGAAGTGATGTTCGTGATGAAGAGGTAACACCCCCTCGTACGCAGATTTCCCCCTCGCTTCCCCCTCTAACTCAGGACCTCGCATATGGATATTGATGAGGTCGTGGATGAGCTTCAGCGGCTTCTGGTGTTTGTTAATTTTTTCCCCCTCGGAGTTATAGGCGAATTTCGACGAGTGTACAGGGGCATATTCCCAGGTGTTGGTTCGGCAAGAAGCCAAGAACTGCTTATCGACGACATCACTATCCGCATTCTCCTCCTCACCGAGAACTCTAATCAAGTTCTTCATCCAGGGAAGCCTTTTATGCACGGCTGGGTGGGTTTCGTCTGCGAGAGCAATCAGCGCTGCTTAGTCAGATTGCCCATGCTTAGACGCCAAAGGGCAATCACAGAATTGTACGTAACTTAACATCTACGGACCTGTAGGTGTTGCTTCCTTGACGTAGTAACACAAGACAAAGCACTCCATGCGGTTGGCGTAGTTCCGTGGCGCAACGCCAGATTCCAAGGCCATCATGTTCGATCTGCTCAAAGGTTTCACCCAGAACATCTTTTCGGCGTTCCCATGGCAAAACTGCTTGGCGGCTTCGAAGAACGCGTGGTGTTGTTGGAAGCCACAGAAACACCCCCCTACCCAATCATCACACGTGGTCAAAGTGTTGAAGTTTTGTAGGAATTGCTTGAACTCTCCTGCTAAGAGAGGTTTCGGGATCCATCTCTTGTTCGAGTCCAGAGCATACTCGCAATCCATAATGAAACCGGTAAATGGAAGCCTGGGAAGAGTCGTGAAGGAATCAGGTGATGCGGGCTCCAGCAGAAGGTCCTTCTTGAAAACCACTTGCGGAATCTTGTGAGTGTAGAAGTAGCCGTCATCATCGTCGACTTGCTGGCCCTCAGGAACGTTTGACAATATTCGATAAGTCACACATGTGTGCAATGTAAACGATTAGTAATTACATAGCTACGGTGCACAAATGGAATATGAAACCGAGATACGCACCTGGAAGATCCTTTAGGGTTTTAGCAGTCGATGCTGTCGTCGAACCGATTTTCAGCAACACAGCGCTCTCGATATTATTCCAGTAGAACTTTATATCCGCCGGAATGTCTTTGATCAGTTTCTCTTTCTTCGCCTAGTGCCGCTTTTTGTCTTTGCTTGTTGTTTGTTCATATTCAAATTTCCGGTTCTCCTGCTCGTTCTTGCAGGAGACCTTCGGGGGCACCACTCCCGCCTGATACAGTATGTTGTAAACAAACCCCGTTGTTAATTGAACGCGCAAGCCGATATGGAAAAATCAGATATCGTGAAGGACGACCAGAGGGCGCAACTTAGGTAAATTACCTTCAGTAATGTACGTATTTCTCTCTCATCCCCAGCCCCTGGGAAATAGTTGCAAAACTTCTTCCAGTCGTGTTCTGGGTTGGGAAACGTAAAGCTGTCAAGCTTCTTTTGCAGCGTATTGATTTCGTCATCCAGCTCACCGTAGGTCATCTTACGATCCCAGAACTTCGACTCGGGAGCATTGGGATCCACGACAGCATCCACTGGTTTCCTTTCCTTAGGTATGGGATACCCATCTTCATCTAGGTAAGGAATGAAGCAGGGTGCATCTATGTCGTATATGTCGTTTTCGAACCCTGCCGGTTGTGTTTGCAGAAAGAGCTGCATAGAATGCCGGTTTTCTTGAGAAAGCTCGGTTGCCGGTAGGCCGGTGTCGATTCCAAGGAGTTTATTATGTTGAATCGTTTATGAGCCTCTGAGGCAAGCAACATTAGGTTCTCTCGAACATTGTTGAGAGTCTTGATCTCGGCGATACGGTTGATCATATCTTTGACCGTGTACTTCTTTTCGATGACGGCTTCGTCGACGAGCTGAGTGATCTCACGTAAGTGTCCTTCGGTCAAGGGGGCCCAGGTATCATAGAACCCCTTCGGCAGATCATGGTAGACGATCGGCTTTCCGGATGTGGGGACCCATTTAGGCTGCTTGGTCGTTGGTGCGTTGAGGTCAGTTGTGCCGGTCGACATACCGCTTGAACGTTTACGTTTGGGCTTGTTGCGAGATTCCCCAACCGTGGCGGTGGTCGTCTCCGTGCCGTCTTCATCGTCCGGGTCACCGCCCTCTAGCGCCCCTTCATTGTGGGCCTCCATCACTGAAAGCGATAACATGAAATACCAAATCGTCAGTCAGCTACTGCAAAAACACCTAAGAGCACATAAGAATAATGTCGAGACGGGATTCACAAAAAATGGCAGCACCTCTCTGAAGTTGTTTGAACAACTTGTGCGATTGCACCGAGATAGACCAAGCAGCCCAATGCGTGTTCTTCTTGTCTTTATTCAGCTTCTGGTGATTGAACACCTGCGTCTTCAGCGCCATATCGAAGTTGAAATCCAAGTTCTGCTTCGGCGGCACCTGACGGTATTTCAAGTGCTTAAACGCCTTCATTCCAACGCCTCTCTCGCTGGGGTCGGCCATCAGTTTCTCCACGTGCCTTCGCATGCCAAGAATGATCTCCGTGATGTTGCGGTGCTTCATGTAGGCGTCAATGTTGTTCTGCTCATTCCCAAGCTGCGTGCGCAAACGAATTGCACGGATCATGACTATAGCTGAGAAGCTGGCCGACCGTAAACCCTCCCTAAACACTTGAGTATGTAAGCCCTGAGAAGCACCTGAGAAAACTGGCATGAGTGAGACACACCTGATTCATTTCCAGGGCGCTCAAGTTCATGAAGAGACGGCATTCGATGAACTGAAACGCTTCCGTTCGATTTTCATGGTTTGCGTGCTTTGTTTCATCCGCCTTGACGCAGCGACGCTTTGCCTCCAGCAAATGCTGATGTCTAAAGCAGATGAATCTGTAGAATAACAAAGAAAGTGTAAGTTGGAACACAATCATGTGCATGCATCCATCAATGCAATGGGTCTTACCTGTATCTGCCTTTCCCGATGTCCACCCAAACGAATGCCTCTGGGTTGATGCTTGTTGGATCGTCTTGATTCTCTATGACAGAAATCAGGGCTGGAGATCCCGAACCGGTGTGTGGGTTCCAGTACATCATTTCGGCAATAGCCTGGGCGTGATGTTCGTCCAGTGGTCGAGGGCGATACGCTCCTTCTGCATCCTCGATGTACTGGATGGGGATTCTCCACGATGTCGCACATGGATTATTATTGTCGACCAACTTATGCATGTCATCGATTTCCCTGATGGCCCACAGAAGCAACGTATACTTGGTTTTAGTAATGCACATACACCATCGAAAAAAGCAATGGTCGTATAAGTAAATCTCAGGAGGGAAGATGCATACTTGCGAATGGCAGCCTGTTTTTTTTGCTCCTCTGCCTCGGTTTCTTCGGCGGTCTTCGGAGTCTTTGAAGGGGACACAATCTCCTCGACATCCTGCTCCATGATGAATGCAGCAGGATGCCGCTGCGGAGTTCCAGCTGCATGAGATACAAGGCCCGCTGATGGGAGACGGCTTGCCGCTGATGGCCCTGGAGCAGGGCTTGCCCCTGATGGCCCTGGAGCAGGGCTTGCCCCTGATGGCCCTAGAGCAGGGCTTGCCCCTGATGCAGGGCTTGCTGTATAGAGTCTTCGAGCTGCACGAGTGCCTTGAGCAGGTGAAGTTAGAGGTGAAGGAGGTGGAGCCGTTTTTGGAAATGGTAGTCTACGACCCGTATCGTCTCCACCAGCTGGAGGTTGCGTTGGAACCTCAGCTTCAGATGAAGGCCCGTCACTATCGGAACCTTCTGCCAACACAAAAGCAAATCAATTCTCAGTATTTGAATACATATATCATTTTTGTGACCTAAGACGGAGAGCGAAGGAGAAAGGGAGATAGAGAGCGAGAGATGTTTTATATCGGCTCACCGGTATCGCCTTGTTCAGAGTTGGCAACTGGTTGCGTTGGCACCTCAGCCAAAGATTGAGGAGGGTCCGCACTGCCGACACCCCCTGCCAACACAAAAGCAAATTAATTCTCAGTATTTGAATATATACAGGTTGCAACATTTTATCTAAGATAGAGAAAGGGAGATTACCTATGATCCAAAGGTACTGTTTCGATCTCACGAGTTTGTCGGGCTTTCCAGCTTTTGCAAATTGGATGCAGGCCATCGTCGCGTCGTTAGCACGGATGCAGCCGTCTGGAGCTTCCCACGTCGGGGCGCTGTCCACAATGTAGGCATATCCTCGTTTGTGGAACATCAGTGAGGTGTCAATGACGACGACACCTTTCTGCATCAAAGCAATATCTTGTCCAAGAGGTCGAGAACAGACAGGCTCGTCTTGCACTGGGGCCTCCTCCGCCGCTTTCTGCAAGTTTTCGTCGGACTCAGATACTTGCTCTGGAACCTTCTCCGCCAGGAGATGTTCTTCGGCTTTGCGGATACTCGCAAGATCTGGAAGAAACTGTTGCGATCAAACGGATAGGTGAGAAGCAGCGGAACACGATAAACATTAAAATAACATAAAATTGACAGAAGGGGTGAATTTTGAAACCATTACCTCGGAGACAAACGCTGCCCATGTCGAGATGTGCAAAGTCGGTTCAACGATCTGGAGATTATTGTTTTTGGTGGTATATTTCTTTGAGTGGACTCGAGAATAATCCGTGTACTGCTCGGTGTGAATAATCATGCAATGTATCCACAAGTTCAGTGAAGTACTTGAGCATCTTTGGGAAATATTCTTCTGTCAAGAATTCTGCTTCATCAATATTCTTCTGAAGTATGTCGAGTCGCTCGTTGTCTTTGCGTGATAATCATGTACTTTGTATCGATAGCTCTGAAGATTTCTTGACGGCGGAATTCCCGGTTCGTGATGAAAGGCGATGAAGTAAAGCAGTCAGAGGCAGCAATGTACATATCGGGCACTGTACCCCTGGGTCTCTTTTTTACGGGTTGCGCGCCAGGGCAAATGGATTTATCCATTGCCAGCATAATGCCTAAGAAGCGAGGATGCTCTGCAGCACACTAACCAGATTCTGTCATGAAGAGTACATACATTTTGAATACGTACATTGAACAGTTACGAATGGAAAAGAACGATACCTTTGGCGCCCTCCGGGGCGATATCGATATACGTCTTGAACCCTCGTTCAACATCGGTCATCTCGGTGCCAGCGTCAGGTTCAGGGATTTCAAGGTGACCAAATGACAATACTTTGTCGATGATGACTCCCGCTAAGAGGTGATTAGGTGCTGAAAAGAACGAATGAATTCGAAAGGCTGAATTAGAAAAGATACAATAATCACTCACCTTTAAGAAAACCGTAAAATTCCCAGTCAAACCAGGCTTTCATCGACTTTGGTACCCCCCGGCCCGCCGGTAATCCCCTATGGAATCTGTTAAGAATAGTGACCGCGATCTTTTAAGCCAGCCAGCACATTCCATAGCCATCCACGTGTCATCCTTACGTAGCCAGCCACATTTCTTAAAATTTTCAAAACCTAGAAAATGGACCCTGAGAGCCGTGCACAGTTGAAAGAATTAAAGCAGGACTTAGCCGATGATATCATATCTGAATCAGACTATTTAGAACTGAAGGCCATCATTCTTAGTGCCGTCAAGTCAAACGCTCGTAGCAAGAATGCAACCCTCCCAGAATCCAGCCTAGATTTCTTAATATATATGAACTTTATGAAATGCCCCTTAAGATAGTCAGCCAGCACCATATTTCTTATCGCAGGGTGATTCCATAAGAAAAAAAGTCCAGCCAGCTTTTCTCATCAACTTGGGTACCCACCCCCCCCCCAAAGGCTGGCTGGTTCCTTAACGTCGAGGTTCCTTAAAGGTGAGTGATTACTGTAAGCAGAAGATAAATAAGGCCTGAATTAGAAGGAGAAGGAAAACGAAGGGAAGAATGAGAGAAAATACTGACCATTTTTTCCGTTCATCAGGGGCTCTACGTTACTCTTCGCCAGAGTTTGAGCGAAGTCCACGAACGGACAGCATCCCAGAGCCTCTTGATCAGCGACCACGAGTACAAAAGGTTCGAAATCCTCGTCCTCTGCCGGGTCCCCTTTGCGTAACATGCCATGAATCACAAGCATCGACTCGCCGACAAGACTGCCATTGGGCCTTGGAGTCTTGAGGAGTGGGTACTTGTAATTTTTTGGGATGATGCTCATGCTCCACCATCCCAGACAATATGCACCCCATGTTGGCGAATTCATATCTGCAAGGACTGGAACCCTGTACGTGTCATTATCACAAAGCTGCCGGGCAAAGGAAGTCTCGAGGACATCCGAATCCGCATTCTCTTCGCAAGAACTCATAACCCTGTATGTCACCATGCACAAAACACAAATTAAGAAACGTAAATTATGAATGATATAAATATAACACGGCCCTGCTAAAGCCGCCCTGGAGGTTTAGCAGACTAACATGTTCAAGGTTTGATATGAAATAATATCATATCATATATATTGAGGAAATGAGCAACAAAAAAATATCAATATACAACATCATATAATATCTTTAGTATATTCATCTCTAAGCAATGGAATTATGTATACCAAACTTTGGCGCGAGATTTTCCCGGTTACCGCAGAAGGGGTTTATAACTTCATTCCAGAGCCTAGGTACTAGGTTTGTCCGTTTGCACGGCCGCGCCATTCCACCGTTCTAGAGATGAATAACAGCAGAATATTTGAGATGTTTTCATATACAGTAATCACTC
>LGRX02008482.1:0-61087 GCA_001247695.2 Cymbomonas tetramitiformis
CCTCCACACCGCACATGCCGGATTGCATTCAAACAGCACGCAGCCAGGGCAAATCAGTCGAAATGAAGTTGACTCGGGTGCACACTTTGGTGTTAAACATCATGCACACATAGCGCTTGCGTGGGAGGGTTGCCACTGCTTACAAACGCCGTCCTCGCACGATACATCCGTTCGATAAGAGGCTAGGTAGGATGCCAGATGGCTTTGAAAAGCTATTTAAAACACGGTGCGATTCTTGGAAATAGGGTGTTTCAGCTGCCAAGGTGCAGGCCGAATTGGGTGCAGGAGGTTGAACGCACCTAGGAGGAAAGCAAAAGCGTCCTTGGCAATCGGCATGAACGCCCGTTGTGCCTGTTTTGTGATAGCAGCGACCTTCATGCAGTCATCGCCTCGTGCATTGTTGGCATGGTGGATTAGCTCCTTGAGCACCGGGAGGAGGTATTTCGTCAATATTTCCATGGCATCGTTGGTTATAGCCGAAATGCGATCTTCGCCAGCTAGACGCAGCCACATCGGGCTGCCAAACCAAAAGCATCCGTCAAAAATTCCGTTCGGGCATCCACATAGTTTTTAGCCCTCACGAGGAATCCTGTGTGACTAACAGATGCTTCCCTTCGCGAGACGAGGTGCAAACCGTGTGGGAAGCACCGCGTCTGTTTCATTCTAAGAAAATGTTGCTCACGTAGCGAGAGAATACAAGTTGCACCACTCACTACGATATCGTGTGGCATAGTATTTTGTTTTGCTCAATCTGCAGGCCTGACACGCTCAATAGCCTCGTGGGCAAACTGATTCCAGCGACCCATTGTAATGGAAATGGTTTCACTGGAACATCAAAACAGCCGAATAGTGTTTGAAGCTAGGAGGACAACCTCCACAATACTTACCATAAGAAGCAAGACCAATGCACATATCTCAGAGCAGCATGAACCACTTCCGCATCGGGGGTGTTTAGCACAGCCTGCAGATGCACACCGACCAAGTGAATATATTCTGGGGGAAACCAAGGCCCGGTATGCATTTGTATGGATTTACAAAAGACGCCGCAATCAAATGGCCGTAATATACATATAGTTGTATCCTTCCTCCTCAAAAAACTGCTGGTGCTTTTGAGACACTTGGTTTGCCTGTGCACCATACGAGAGCGCTCTCTGCAAGCTCGGCCCTGCCAGGAGAACTGTACGAGGCACACCTGGCCGCCCAAGGGAGTGAGGCAGCACACTCATAGGCAACACCACCAACGCACAAACAAACAGGAAAAGCTTAACACAGGCACTACAATCAGGAACGACCATAACTCGAAGTGGTAAGTTGTCACTCATTGAAACGGTGTCGCAATTGAATCGTTCGGCTTGTCCCAGAACCCATCATATCAGTCCCACCGAAATTCATAGGCAACCATAATCCAAAGTAGCTGACATCCACATACACATGGCAGGTATGACTCGACATGAAGTACGCCCTAGCGGCTACAACATAGTCAAAACAAAAAAAGGCGCACCAGAATATCCTCGGCCTTTGAGGCTCGAAATGTCAAGAAGAAAGACATCACGAGCTGAACACAGTCTTCCAGGAACTGCGTTCAAAAGCCAGCCTCCATGAGATATAGGCAGCTGACGCATTATTGCGAAGACAATATTTGTAGTCAAGAGAGCGACGTCAAAATGTAAGCCGCTCCGGGTGGAATTAGCGCCTGTTTGGCTCTCAAGTCTCCAAGATTACTAGTTAGTCCCACCTTGCCGACATCACTAGCACTCTCCTCCTCGGCAAGCTCAGGAACCGCATCAAGTCGCGCGTCTGTTTGCACTGGTTGTGCAACTGAAGATAAAATCTGCACGATCCCGCAGATACTCTCAGATATCTAACGCAAAACCAGCAGCTCAATGCTTCATTTCGGCAAGCTCCAAGGTCTTCCTTGCGAACAAGAAACAAAATGTCTGAACTGTCGATTTGACAGGACCTGCGTAAGCAATTTCGCCGTCGCCTTGAGCTGGTCGACGTTATAAACTTCCCTCGATTGAAGTTCTTTCCTGATCCCGGTGACAATGGAGCTTCTCCAAAGGAGATCATCAACGTTCGATGGTTGTATGGCTCCTTTTTTCCATAGTTCCTGAGACCCCAAGTCAGAACATCAGATAGTACGGAGAAGAGAGAAAATATCCACGTTATGTTTCATATGCTATGCGCAGGACTATAATTTTCGCACACCAGAAACAATCTCAGGTGCCAACCTAGTTTCGGGTGCTCGCTGCTGCTAGCGTTGGACCAAATTGAAATAACGCTACAAGGACGAGGTGAGTGAACGTCTTCAACTTTCAAAGGAACAAGTTTGAGAGAAACTTTCTGCAGGTGGTTCTTCATTTAGCCTAAAAGAAAATCGTAGCTAAGACGCACAGCCCTCGACTTTCTGTAACAACAGTGTCTTCGGCGCCACAGCATTGTGTGTTTATCTGTAAATTTGTATCGCCTCTATTTTGAAGAGGAGGCAGGATAGGTACCAAAAATGTCGTCAATCGTTCACAATATAACGCTTGTTTCAAATCTCGCGGCCACGCAAAACTCGCTGTAAGATTTTCCGAGCCGTCGTAACATAGTGTCTCAATCTGGAGCACAGCAAGACAAACCAAACGACGGTGGGTGATTATCTTGGACGTCAATCAAGTTCAAGACATACCGCAATCAGATCCAGCACAAAGATTAAGAGGCAGATACCGAGGAAGTGGCAAGAGACTTCAAGAACTCGTGGTAGCGTTGCCGAGTGTCTGGATCTGAAATCGCCATCTCTATACCCTGAAGAGAAAATCGTAGAATGTCGTACACGCATTCGAGCACATCTTCAGTGCATGAAAATACAGAAGTATCTCTTGGTCGTCTGTAGAGATCGCCTTTAGTTTGAGCTATTCAATGGCACAAGGTATATGTACCGTTTTGCGTTACACTCGTACAGCATCGCCTGGCGTGGGGTTCTGCGACTTGGCTTGGGTTTTTGAACAGGCATGCAGCCAGCTGTTGGAGCGTAACACGCCATAATAATAGGGGGTACGTGAACGTACAAGTGGGGGAAAATCAATCTCAAATCACCATACAAAATGTGATGTGGGAAATGTTCAGACACTCTAGAAATATTCTTTGACTCAATCCGAATTTTCATACAAGAATTAACGATCAATAAATTTACACCGCGGATCATTATCTCCGCACTTGGAAAATTCAAACAATCAAAAACTAACATTTATAAAAAACAAAAACTTTCACAAAACAATTAGAGACATAATCAACGGACCAAACCAGAAAAAGACACTTTACAACTAAAGACTGTACCAAATGGTACAGCAAAGTGATGTGAACAGCAAAATATATGCAAAGGGTGGATATATTTGCGGGTCACAACAACTCAAGAAGCAGACAGTGCAAACCCGGAGTGTCAAAGTCAAAGATGAGATAATAAAATAACTTGGTGGTTTTATTATCTGTCGGAAGTGATGCCGGGCAAGATGCAAGTGACACCACAAGGCGAGGTGTGACACAGGAAGAGACAGTCACCCCCAGTTATGGGGGGGCGAAAGTCTGTCTCTCCATGACACCACCTCACCCCGAAGGCGTGAGGTGTCACGATGCAAGCTAGCCAAGGCCGGGGCTAGCATCCTACGGCTGGCCACAGAGGGAAAACTCTAAGAAACAAGCATCTTTTGAGACCCTAAGAGGTGTTTTTCAACCCAACTAGAGTGGCTCCGCCGCGCTGGTCTCTAGATGCGTGCTCTAGGGGCTTATGCCCATGCATGTGCTGTGGGGATGACTACTCCCACAGGCCAGCCGGCGAATCTAGCCCAACAATCGAGGGTGGACGGCGGCGTAGGTCTCGATGGTGGACGAAGTCGAGCGCCGCCAGGACGTCGTCATCCAACGCCCACGCGATGCGGTGCGACGATGTGTGGTACCAACATAGCGAGTGCGGGGACGTGGACACCCCGAGGGGGGCGAAGGTGGAAAATGCGGTGTGGCTCCACTCTGCTGCACACAAGTGCGAAAGCAGAGAGGAAAAGCGGTGGGATGAGGGATGCAACACCTCCAAACACCACCAGGCAATGGCCAAGGGGCACGCAGGGTGGAGGGAAGAGTGGAGGATGCCGCGGGGTGAGCTCGTAGTGGTCAAAGCTCATGTTGACGATGTGGTTGATGGACTCGATTTTGGTGCCTGGTGCATGAGCACCACCAGACACCACCAGATCGTAGCCATGGGTAAGTTCTCGTCGTCGAATCACGTGCAGCGCGGAGGCAACTGCAGAAATGCGGGCACGCTTACGACACGAAGCCATGGCCGCTGTAAGCTGTAAAATCTGGAGCCCAACACTTAGGGTTCCCAAGCGAAAACGTAACTTTCGCTAAAAATAACCAAATCGAACGATGGAAAAGTCAATGTACGGCTACTACTACTCGCGTCTAGACAGACTCAGATTGGACTTGGGTCTGGAAGGGGGCCTGAACCGAGACTCTCGGACAGGGCTGCCCAGCCAGATCCCGGCACACCACCTCCAATCTGAAGAGTGGTCTAGAGAGTGTTAGCAGAGTCAGTCGGCAATAAATAGTTAGGGCTCTTGGCCCGGCTAATCCTACTGTGCCATTCTGATAAAACCAGCTACTACAACTGCAATCCTAAGCACAAACCAGTGCAGTAGCAAACTCAAGATGATGATTGTGAAAAGCCAAAACAAATAAAGCGATCTTTCAATTTTGAAAGGTGATCTTGTAGATGTCAAAGAGAAACCGTGCACTGCACCCGCAACGCACCTCCGGATGCTACCCAGATGTATACGTGCCAGAGTCAATCACGGCACCACCACCCGGTGCACCGCCAGGTGCACCACCAGAAACTGTGTCTGCACCACCAGACAGCGCGGCAGCCTGGAAAGCTGCAATTACCTGAGCCCGCGCACCACCGGGCTGAGGGTGTCAATGCCGCTGTAGATGCACCCCTGGCCGTAGCACACCACCGGCTCACGTGCAACCGCTGAGCCGCCGCCACCGTGCACGGCCGCTGCAACTCCTGCTACGCCGCAGCCCATTAAGATGCACGCCAGTAGCACCACCGGCATGTGAGGGCCAATCCCCCATGGCGGCACACCGCAGCCCACGATTAACTATCGAGGTCGTGTCGGCTCAATCGCATCCTCCGGCAGGAATCCCACGGAGTGAGCACCCATCTCGACGGTGCGAGGCCCCGCCGGCGGAGGGACCTCCTCAATCCCACCTGTAAACTCAGCAGCAGGGTGCATTGCTTTTTTTCTTTTCTTTACGGCCCGCAACCGGCAAATCCACTGGCCCGCTTTCGGCCAATACGGCCAATCTCCAAATTGCCCGAAATTTTAATTTTAAGTATGGTGATAATGCAAAAATCGCATAATTTTGCATAATTTTACTATTTTCATATTAAACGTCACGGCCCGCACCCATACATCCCATCGGCCCGCATTCGGCCCGGAGTGGTGAGCTACGGCCCCGGGCCGGCCCGCCACGGTAAGCAATATACCCTGCTCAGCAGAGGGCGCCGAATAAGAGAAGCTCGGCGCGTCATTGGCCGAAGGCGCGGTCACCACCGTAGACACCGGTGGGGCAAACGATGCCTGTACCATGCTCACCCCTGTGGCCGCCGCCACCTCACTCCGCAGCTGCTTCAGCTCGGTCTCCACGTCCATGCCATCCTCGTCGGAGTCCTCGGAGTCACCCGTCGCAAAGCCGTAGGCGGAGATGTCAACGCCCCCGGCCGATGCGCCGTCGTTCAGCACGGCATGAGCGCCATACTGTGTACATGCCGCGGAGAATGCCGCTGGCCCGTTGTCGGCCGCGGACTGAAACACCTGACAGAGTGCTAAAGTGTGGAGCACCTCCGGCGTACAGTCCGCGACCGGCTGGCAGTACGCCGCCGTCCCCGCCGCATGTTTCTTCCCGCCGAGTGGGCAATAGTGGGCAATCGTCCCACTCGTGGAATTTGTGCCCACCTTCTGCCGAGGGGCAGCGAGGGCACTGTGGGACGGCCTTCTTAAGGCGGGTGTCGAACCCCACCTGTGGGTCAGGGCGAGACCCGACGCGGTAGCCGGCAAGCCCCTTGCGCGTCCGCTTGGGCAACATAGATGCCGTGCTGGAAGTGACGCCCCGACTGTCATTCCTATAGTTAGGGTGTATGACTGTCACCGGTCCCGCAACCCTAGACCCCGAACATATAACGGGAAGACTGAGTATTATCCGTTTTATCTATTCTGATCACCACACTCCGAATATACAGTCAAGCTGATATATTCAGCAGGTTTGGTACCACGCACGCTTAATTTTACACTGCGACTTTGGCCATGATTGGCTAAACACCGACGCTTGAGATGGGGTGAGGGACCCGCGTTAGAGAGGTTTTCGGTACGGGCGGTATGGCTCAGTTACGGAGCGGTTGATTGGACATGATTGGGTAGCGCGTACGGCAGCTTATTTTCCGTGCAGTATCGTTGGGCTGGGTTTTGTTGTTCCTGGTCGCTAGCACACCGTCCGACATTGATCACGTCCTTTCGTCCCACACGACCGCGTACAATTTGCTGTTTTTTTCCCGATTTATCCTCGACGACCCGCCGAAACTCACAAGCCGTCGCCCACACCGTTAGCCTCGCCTCGCATTATCCACCTCACCCTGTCTCTACAGTCATTTCATCATGGGTACCTCTACTAGATCACACACTGCGGCCGCACGCCGCTCACTAGTTACCATTTTCGACGATGCCGCAGCTCGACATGCAACCACGCCAGCCACTCCTACGGTTACGGCTACCCCGACTGCCCAGTCGGCAGGGGCACTGTTCCTCGACGCAGTCAAGCGTCTGGCGAGGGAATCCTTCGACGAGTGCGCCGCCAAGCTAGTCATCAAGAAGGTATACGCCGACAAACATGGACGTTTTGATGGTACGGAATCAAACGTCAGCTCCGTTTTCGCCCGTCTGGTACTGGCATTACGGGACATTTTCGTCACTGAGGAGTCCGCGTTTGCCTCTTTGTTCGACCTGGAGGATGCCGCCCTGCCCGTACGCGCTGAGGCGAACAAGCTTTTATTTTCGACACTGGAGTTCGTCGTTGCACCGGTATCACCCGCAGCAGACTGGATGGAGTCTTCGGCGGAGGCACACTCGTTCGATGGGAAGCGGGTGTTGCTGGAGATCGCCAGAATGCTTCTGGATTCCGGCGGGCCCTTCCAGGGCACCGCGGACCTTCTGGCCATCAAGATCAACCAGTTCGACCCGTCATGGGCTATCGCCGCCTTCAACGCCGCTCTCCGGTCCGCTCGACGGAAGAGCACCCTCGACGACATGGAGGTCAAGTCCCTCTTCATCAAGTCCCCGCTCCGGTCGTCAACCGCCTCCTGGTGCACGACCAACGTGCGGCGGAGTCCCTTGCCACCATTCAGCAATGGACCCGTGAGTGCCACGCACAACACGGGACGGATTCGCATGTCCCGCCTGCTACGCGCACGTTCTCCGCCCTCACTCTGGCTGGGCAGGGCGACGACGAGGATTACAAGACCGTCTTCAGCGAGCTCCGCGACCAGCTCTACGACATGAAGAAGGAGATCAAGGCCCTCAACAACCGTCTCGACGACACGAAGGGCTACACGCCCCGCAACGACAAGAACAACGCCATCGGACGCGGTGGACATCGTGACGGCGTCCGCTTCGCAGCGAAGCCCCTTCCCGAGCACGGCAACTTCCCGCAGAACTTCCGTGGGAAGTATTCGGGTAAGGTGGCTTTCCACAAGCCCACCGGTACGTTCGTCCCGTTGTGCCGGCACCCGGCATGCTCCGCTACGGCGGAGAAGCATTGGCATCGGGACTGCCCGAACGGCGGGCCACGCGGACATGTTGGGGCACACGGTTTCAGCATTGCGGACAGCGAGAACGACATGCTCGCCGTGATGTTCCAGAACGCCGTGGACGACGACGACGCCGCCCGTTTCGACGCCGTCTGCTGCATTGCAGACGGCAAACCGGATCTCTACGACACCGCCTCCGCGTTCTCCTTCGCTGTCGCCGAAGAGCGGGTGCCCGACACCATCGACGAGTACCTGGGGTACCGCCAGCCCGCTGACACCCGCCTCGGGGTTTGCGCGGTCGGTGGTGCTACGAACATCCACAACTTCAAGATTCACGACGAAGTCCATGCAGACGCTCTGGACGTGCCGCCACCGCCGGCACCGCCCTCCGCTCCGCAGTCGGTGGTGTCAGACGAGGGGATGTACCCCGTCAGCGCGCTACACGCGCACGAGCCACACGCGACCTTCATGGACAAGTTCGCGTTCAACTTGGACATCGCGGGACCGGAACAGGGAACATATCAAACTTTTATGTCGTACGGCCAACACTCAAAAGTTCCATCGGCCAAGTTTCGGCCATCTCTGCCAAAATCTAAAATTGCCCGCCGCAGGCGCAAAAATTTAATTTTAAGTATGGCAATATCATAAAAATCGCACAATTTCGGGGAAATATTCAAAATTTTACATAATTCGTCTCGGCCAACAAGCAAAAGCACCCTCGGCCAAACCTCGGCCACAGCCTTCATCGTACGGCCACAGACCGGCCATAGGAGGTTGATATGTTCCCTGGACCGGAACCGACCCTTGCCATGCACCACATGGGCCCCGTCGCGCCCGTGGACTCCGTCTCCGTAACGACGGACGACTCCGAGGATGATGGCGAGTGTCTTCCGCCACCGAGACAGGCCTTGGGATGCGGCAGGCCGCCAATGGGTTTCGGATTCTCTGCCCTCACGTCTCTCGCAGTCTGCCTGATGTTTGTTATTTGTGCAACTGCCGCGCCTTCGCGTGATTGCTCCGCGCCAACATCTTCGGCAACAGGGCGCATCGGCGACGAGGTCGGTGGTGCTGGTGTGCTGACGCCCACAGCCATCCCGCCGGATCTCTACTGGCAGCCGGAGGGCTGGTACCACAGCTGGTACCGTGCTACGTACGGGTACGGGTGGACGTGGCTCCCGGGCCCCCCGCAGCCACCTGAGGCAGCTCCGATTATTGCTGCGCCGCCCTCACCGGGTGGTGCTCCGCCATCGCCGGACTACGAGCCACCCGCCTGGGGCGGTGGAACCGGAGATGCACTTTCTTCTTCAATTCAACACCGGGCCGAACCGATTGCACCCGGTGAAACTGCCTGCGGCGACATCGGCACATCTTCAATTCTCTCAATTTGCTCTACGCATGATTTGACAGACAGTGGTGCCAGCTCTCCTGGGCGCTGTGACAGTGGCACCGGCTCTCCCGGGCACTTTCGAAGTGGCTTGAGTTACCGAGATTGAGATTAGCCTGCCTCCAGAGTTTAATGCTGTTTGTTCAGGTTGCCCCAAGATGGGCTTAATTTAGGGTTTTAACTGTATCCGTATTCTGCAGTATGTCTCACTAGCTGCTAGTTTCGGAGTTACCCTGCCAGAAAGGACAGGTTCTCCTGTAGGATGCTTATTTCCACCGAAGCTGAGTAGGTGTTTGTTTCAGTTCCGTGACCACCTAGTTTGCCAGTCACCACCCTATGTGGTGTGCTGGAAGTGACACCCCGACTGTCATTCCTATAGTTAGGGTGTATGACTGTCACCGGTCCCGGAACCCTAGACCCCGAACATATAACGGGAAGACTGAGTATTATCCGTTTTATCTATTCTGATTACCACACTCCGAATATACAGTCAAGCTGATATATTCAGCATGCCGCACCTCCTTGACGTTGGGACTTAACAGAGTTCTCGATCCTTTCGATCTTGGCGAAGAGCTTCAAGATGAGCTCGTCACCTGGAGGCACCACCGCCGAAGCCGCGGTCCCGGTAGTGCCTCCCTGCTCCGCCTGCGACGAACTCCACGACGCGTACACCGACGCCACCAAATCGGACAATTCCGCCAGTGACACATGTTGCAAGTCAATGAGGCGAGGGTACCTTACTCGAATAGCCGCGTGAAATTCGGGGTCCAGGGACTTACGCGTCAGAACAGGGCAGCTGCTTACGCGTCGTGGCTGTGGGAGTCCAGTCAGCTGCCCTGTTCTCACGCACAGGCCGCTGCTCCTTGGCTAGAATGGGCCTTGGGTCAACCTTGGCGGGATAGGTCAAGGACGAATGTTCCGCCTGCAGCTTTTGACGAACTGCAGGCGGTGCGCACCCTTTGATCAAATCCACCAGAGCGCGTCGGCCATCTCGGTTAGAAACAACGTCGGTTCCAAGCAGATACCCGTAAGCGACGGAGTCAGGCTCGATAATGTAGCCCACACAAGGTGTCGTACACAAGCTCGTTGATTGAGCGATGTACCACAAGAGTAGGGTCGTCCATGTCAAAGACGTCGGGATCCAGACCGGCCGTGACAATCTCGGCCTTGAGGGCTACATACGATGACCTTCGCCAATTTCGAGACGTCGTCCGAGGCGTCAAAGTACTCGCCACCAAGAGCATGTCCCTTGATCGCCTTCGCCCATTTACGATGGCGCCCCTTGGAGTAGATGGCGTTGACAATGGACTTGACATCTTCAAAATTCTGACGAGCCTGAGCCACTGCTGGGGGTTCATTTTCCGCCGGTGCCGGTGGAATGGGCACCGGCGGAGTGCGCACCGTCGGGGAATTCCGGACGGCGTCGGCAAGCCGCAAGGAGGAGTCCAAGTCGGACTCCTTAAAAAACTTTCTCTTTACTTTGTTTCGTGTATCCATTCGAGAGATACCAAAGAATGGGGCGGTGCTAGTGGGAGAACAACGTGTCCGTAAAATGCGGAGTCGGGGATTTTCAAGGCTTTCACTGTAAATAGTTAGGCGTCGGGGGCGGAGATGTCAATGTAAACGTCGGTCGGCATACGGTCCTGCAAGGCGTAGAAGTAGCTATTTTCGACGATGTGAATCCAGGGAGAACCTCAATTACATAGAGAACGCATCGCCTCGCCAAAACCAAATCCGTAAATGCAGCTTCAACCCCTAACTCCCGGCGCTAAACGCGTCTTTCTCATGGGGCGCACCACCCGCTCAAGCGGCGTTGCTTAGCCAATCATGGCCAAACGATCCGAAGTGGAAAATAAAACGTGGATGGGGCCACGCCCTACTGATATACAACCGGTATATCTCGGTGTGAATAGTCACTTAACAGTCAGAACACGCGGTATTTCGCTGATAGATAACTTGTGATATTGATAAAACTTAAGACAGATAATAAACCTAAACCTAGAACCTTGACTGGTCACGGTTACTGTACGGCTACTACTACTCGGGTCTAGACAGACTCAGATTGGACTTGGGTCTGGAAGGGGGCCTGAACCGAGACTCTCGGACAAGGCTGCCCGGCCAAATCCCGGCAGAGCCTTTTGGAGGCTTGCTTGGGGCGGTAGGGGGTGCACGCGAAGAAGTTCCTGCTCGAGGAGTGTGCTCTGCGCTGGGGCGAGGCAAGACCGGCTGGGTCTTGAGGTCATATCTCAGCTACGTGGTCTACTCCGACTTTCATGTCATACTGGGGGCAAATCATGGTCGCATTGCATGGGGCGCATGCCTTCGGGCTGCACGTCCCGGCGGACTTTCCACAGTGAATGTTCCGTATAGACGAGTTTTGTTTGTGCGGCATGTCGAGACGGATCCGCGAGGCAGCGGGAGATGACAGATGAGCCGGGGCATATTGAGATCGATTGAGATGGATGTTAATAGATCGGGACCCTTGTGCATTGTTGTGTGTGTTTTCAGTTTCTGTAGGAAATGCTTTGCTTCGAGATTAGGACTTTTAGTCATGGATTCTATTTGGACACTTCTTTTAATACTTTCGGACACTATTTCTATAGCCTTTAATGATTTAATTACATTCCGTTACGTGCATACCCCCCGCCTCCTCAGCTGAGGCTGCATCTTAAAGGTGGAGGTAGGTAAAACCTCCCTTTAAAAGGGGGTATTTTAATTTTAAAACGCGTATTATTATTGGGGAAAATCTTTAGATTGTCCCCCTCTTTGAAAAATCCGGTTTTTTATGTTACGCTTTTGTGTATAAATTTTAGAAACTTCATTTCGTCGAAAACCAGCTATTGCAAAACGAACACTGCTTTGCGTTCGCTTTTCGATGCGTTCGCTTTTCGAATGTACGCTTTTCTATGTTCGCGTTACAGTCACGCAATTTAACCCCTGTTACGCACTTTAGCGTCGTAGATGAAAACTGCGAAACGAATTTTAAGTCGTGGATAAGTATGTGTCGCACGCGGCAGTATATAACCCATTTCACTGTCGAGATGTCAAAGGTCACTGGATATTTAGAAGATGTCAAAGGTCACTGGATATTCAGAATATTCAATATAAAGCCTCTTTATATTTAATTGGTCAATATTTGCATGATTTTACTGGAATTGACAGTGTCACGACTGTTGAGTATAAATATAACTTAGCACTGTAGTATTATTTTAAATATGACTTATTTATAAGATGAAGACTTTTATTGACGGTATAAATATTTGGATGTGGTCGACTGGACATTGACACATAAGACGTTAGACGTATGACAAGCCATGAGACGCAATTCGACTGTCACGCTTTTCGCGCTCACGCTCTTTTTATTTAGAGACTTCATTTCGTTGAGACCGGGTATTCCAAAAGGGACAGGGTACGGGCGCTGGGAACTTCACAATGTCACATGCTGACTGCTGCGTCTATCGCTATCGCACGAGACACGGTGACACTGTCCAACGGTTAAATATGATTGTATTCGAACATATTTTGAATGAAATTATTATCGACGTTTCACATTTCCAATGTTGTGACATGCTATGTTTGTGCCATGCGGGCCTTCGATCCGACCCACCTGAAAGAGGTCATTTGATAGGCCAACTGAAATCACGACGGCCACACTACTGAGATATTTAAGCACCTACCTTGTCCTCACAACTCACTTTTCAGCTTAACACTTTACTTTCTTTACCTGCCACCTCATCCAACCATGCCATCCAAGCGAGAATGTATTGTTGCCTATTATGTTCTTGGAATGTATGCAACATGCCCTACTGCCCCCAGAATGAGAATGAGGAATTTTGACTATCTTCCTCATGGTATGACTGTTCGAATGTTGTGGAGGAACTACATACAATGAATGTTATATGTGCAGGAATGCGGAAGGCAATAAATGCACGTTGGGGTATTTTCGATGTGTGTTTCGAAACGACCTTGCCTTTCGGTTCAAGTTCCGACAGGTTTAGCCGTAAGGTTACCGTCAAAGTTACCTGTCGCGGCAATTGAAACCACGGCGGCTACGAGAATGTTATCTTGATTCCACTTTGATTTCGAGTACTGAGAATTGCAACCTCCCGAGGGTTAGATTTTCAACTACTTTTCGATAAGAATAGTATACTTAAACATATGTTAACAATGTGGTAGAAGTGTATAATGTAATCGCATGTTCATTCGCCAATGGCTTGTGTTTCTTGCCGATATGCTGATGTGCCTGTGTATGGGGTTTTCTTCCTCGGTTGTGTTTTTATCTTTGATTAAAAAATCGGCGACTAAGTGATCCCGCATGTGCGAGATATACGAATTTTATTGGACGAAAAGTACACTACTCTTGCACGGCCCGCGGTCCACTCACGACCAGGTACAAAAGCTCTTGCCCGACCCTTGAAGATTTATTTCCCCTTGTTTCTTCTGACATACGCACCTTCAACCATACGTTCAAACATATTTACCTTGCAAGCATTGCCATCTGCAGGTATTATAGCTCCACATTTATCCTCACAATATATATTTTCGACTTTTGCTATGGGCGACGCTCACTTCAACTGCTAAATCACCTTGCAAGCATTGTTATCTACAGGTATAAAAGCCTGTAATATCGTGGTTACGTTATGCCTTCAATTCTACGATTCGGAGTTTATGGGACACGCGATCTTGACGAAGCCAGTGCAGACGCTATCAATACACATGGAATGGTCCACCAGCGATGTCCTCAATGTAATGTAAACAGCTGGATGATATGTAAGTTCTTAAACATCCCCTACGAGGACAGACATGTCCGACAGGACTTGCCGATCGCTTGGTGGCGCTACACCTGGAGAATTCGGAAATACATGTTTTTTTGACATTATTGAACCGGAACGTTATCACGACCAGACCCCAATAGGGAACGAATGGGTCACCCCAAGGACACTGGTCATTCCAGTCGACGTCACTTGGGCGCTTATTATTCCGCGGGATCAACGAGAAGAGGCAATCGACCTATATTGCGTGCGATGCAATTGCCTTGACCAATAAAGCTCTGCCATTTAAGTTCTCCGATAGAGCGTCACCATTGCCGTCAACGTTACCTCGCTATCGAGGGAATTGAAACCTACAAGTGCTGCGGTTTCTACAAGTGCCGCAAATACTTATGGATTGACGATATAGATTCCAATGTATCAGCAATATAGTAGCCTTAGCACTGTGAAATGAATCGAAATCTCTTGCCTATCTCATACCGCCTATCATCATCAGAAGACATCATAGACAAATATTTGGTGTATATTGATTAAATTTGTATGATGATATATATTTGTGTATCATATGCTAGTACCCATCTCAGTTGCAACTTGTTTTCTGGGAATTGACGCATCTGAATATGTACATCCATAAACGTGTACCGTGCATGCCGTCCAAAACTGCACATGGATGTAACCATATTTGCATACTTGTACATGATATGCATGCATATGAACAAAAATGCAACAAAAACAATCTACCGGGACTCGCCGAGTGCACAATATCGTCCCAACATGTTTTCAACATCCCATCAACATGCTGCAACCATCACGATAGCGTACTGCAGATGCTCAACTAATTAAAGCATGTCACGAGGAGTTTGGTACGTAAGCCCCTACTACACGCATGCGGCTTTAATTAACTTCGTTCCTTCGGTGCATGAAATATATTGATTTGGGAAGAGTTTGGGGAGGAATTACTTGCAGAATTGCGTGCGAAGGACGGGTGTCTTGAGTGAGCCCCTACTTCACGTTCCGAAGCAAGAGTCCGCGGTGACGAAATACGTCACGGCGGTACAAAATCGGTGCAAGTGGGCGACCGCGCCCACTAATTCGTTCGTGCGGGCGAAAGCCCGTTCGATTGTCAACAACAATCGATACCTTTGGAAGTGCGGCCGGTGGGCGACCAACACGAAAACGGGAAAGTGTACGTGGGTGGACCCCCAAAAACTACATCCGCACACCACGTTGATGGAGGAGGGGTTCCCTCTCACATGCCCGGTACGGCAAATCGCCAAGAAACTGGAGGTGCTAAAAGCGCTGCCCCAATTCGAATTGGAGGAGGGGCCTAATTCGAAGGTGGAGTGCTTGCAAGGGGAGGCTCGACAGCGTCTGAGTACGTTCCCACCCTCTAATACACGTGAAAGACCCTTGCAGTATATGTGAAGCATGTCACAGCACACGTTCAGCATACTTAGTTGCTTGTGCACCTTTCTGAAAGGTAGGGCCGCAATATGCCTGCAATATGTATGTAGTATACCTGCAACACACGTCCAACGTATTGTACACATACTACATAAAACTTACAGATTATAGCATTTTTTGTTTGCAGTCGCCTATCTCTACGATTACAACGCCCCGGACAAGGAGGACGAGGAGGAGGCTGACCGCCTGGAGGCGGAATGCAAGAAGAAGGAGGTGGAGGCCAATGCCAAAAAAGCACCCGCCTCCGCATCCGCATCCGCAAAGGGCAAGAACAAGCCCTCGGAGGGCCCCGCCTCCGCATCCGCAAAGGGCAAGGCCAAGGCGGCCGCGTCACCGGCCCCGTCACCGGCCAAGCCCGCCAAGCCCGCCAAGCCCGCCAAGCCCGAAGCTACAAATGTTGAAGACATCTTCTACGTGGGGAAAGAGGTGGTGGTGTACGCGGGGGCGCAAACGGAGTACGAAGCGATGAAGAGTTCGGTCCGTCCCGACAAAGGCCAACTCGTGACGAACACCGGCCGGTTGAAGGCCAACGTCGGGCTGTTCGCCGGGTTGGTGGTGGCGAATGCGGTTGGGGATATTCTCCCCAACCACATCATGGACGGCCCCGATTTCCCCCTCACCGAGGGGCTCATCGGGATCAAGGTGCGCACCAACCCTTTCAATATGTGTACAATATGTCTGTAATAGTACTGTACTATATTTCCAGTATTTGACACATGTATTTCGTTTGGTGGGGCTGCAGGTAACTGACGATATTCTCGATATGAAGATGTTGTGCAAAGAGAAGCCGTGCCCTTATGTCCGCAGCGCCGTCTCCTTCATCATGAAGGAGGTGGACAAGCGCCTCCCGGAAGGGATGGACGCTAGCCACCGCGTGGGGAATCCCGACTCGGATGCGTCCATCTTGTTGGAGAAGGCCTTCAAGCGCGAGGGAAGAAACAAAAAAAAAACCTTGTAGTAGACGTAGCCTACGTTAGGCAGGGGGACCAATTGTGAATAGTATTTGACAATTTGTAATTGTAATTGTAACTGCAACTTCAATATGCCTCTCGTTGACATATGCAATAGGTCCACAGCATACTTGCAGCATGTTGAATATGTCTGTGCAATATGCATGCAATAGGTCTACAGTATATATCCAATATAGGCAACTTTTATTTCAATACATATGCAATATGTCCACAGTATATATACAGCATATTGAATTTGCATGTTCAATACGTATGCAATAGGTCCGCAGTATGTATCCAACATACTTTCAGTAATGTACCGTTTCAAGCATACATATGCAATATGTCCGCAATATATATACAGCATATTGAATTTTCATGTTCAATACGTATGCAATAGGTCCGCAGTATGTATCCAACATACTAAATGTACCGTTTCAATACATATGCAATATGTCCGCAATATATATACAACATATTGAATTTTCATGTTCAATATGTGTGCAATAGGTCCGCAGTATGTATCCAATATACTAAATGTACCGTTTCAATACATATTCAATAGGTCCACAATATATATACAACATATTGAATTTACATGTTCAATACGTATGCAATATGTCCGCAGTATGTATCCGTTCCGTTTCAATACATATTCAATAGGTGTTTACATGTTCAATACGTATGCAGTAGGTCCGCAGTGTGTATCCAACATATTGAATGTTGACTTACAATATGTATACAATATGTATACAATATGTGGGCAATATGTCTGCAACATGCCTTCATAGTGTTTGCGACATGCATGGTGCATGTCTCCAACCCTATACTACACATATGTTGAAGGCATATTGAAATAACTCTCTGCATCAGAACTTCAATATGTCTCCAATACATGAGGGCTCACTGCAATACTATGTTGAACATATGTTGGAGCGCTTGCAGGCGTATTGCACACATATTGTAACATTTTGTATTGTATTGAACATGTATTGTCAACACGCGTGCAATATGCCTGCAATATGTGTTCAATACGATGTATTGCACGCGTCTAGAAACGTAGGGCAGGGCCTCCGGCGGCCCCTGTTGCCACGGGGACCCAATCCCCCATCTTTGGGCAAGATGTCGCTACTCTGGCCTCTACTGCTGATGTCGCAGAAAATTGGCCAGGGCCTCCGGCGGCCCCTGTTGCCATGGGGACCCTATCCCCCATCTTCGGGCAAGTAGTGACAGGTGCAGGTTCCGAGGCCAATAACGCTGACAAAATCGCCGGGTCAGGAGCACCGCTCTGCATGGCGTTAGCAAAGAACGCGCAGGAGCCAGCGCTGAGCTGTGAAACTGGCAACAGGGGTCCTACTGGTGTCGGTTCTCCTCCCCCCTCCTCAGGGCTGGTAGATCCTGCAGGGCTGACAAGGGCCGGGTGCAAGGGGGCCTGTCCAAGTACAACAAGGAAGGCAGGTGCAGAGGAAGGCTGCACCGGTCCAGGCGTGCGTGAGGGCACCGAAGGGAACCGGCGATACAGGTCCAATTGCAAACAGGGCAGCTGGCACCTGCGTTTGCCACAGCGATCTCGGCTGCAGCTGGTGCTGGTGCGGTTGCTGCTGCCGCAAAAGCCATTGTCGTTGCAATTCCAGTTGCTGCGCCAGCTGCTGTTGCTCATGGTGTCGTACGAATTGCCGCTGCAACTGCTGCTGGCGATGTGCGAATTGCTGTTGTAATTGCTGCCGGTGAAGAATTTGCTGCTGTAATTGCTGCCGGTGAAGAATTTGCTGCTGCGGCGTCATCATGATTCCCGCGTCAAAAACAGCTCCTGGGGGCTGCGTAGCAAATTGCCCAGTGCAGTCGTACGGGAACAGCGGAAAGCCAGCCGTTTGCGGTACTAAGGGCGGCGGAACCCCGAATTGGGCGCCCAAATCCGACACCACCGGCCCAAAAGACGTCACTGGCTGCGGAGAAGCGCTCGCACCAGTGACAGGCCGATATGTCCCAGAGTCATTTAAATTGTCGCCCATCATAATTTCAGTACGGTCGCGGCAGACGCGTTTCGGCGATAAATTCGGCTAAAATTCGATTAATCACCGGTAAAACAGCCGGTAAAAATAATTCGCGCGGAAAGGTTGCTCGGAAAAGAGGATTTTCTCCGAAACAACACGCTGCTGCTGTCGATCACGTCTCTAGCCTTGCGCACGGAAAACGGCAGCAAGCCAGAGGAATCAGTAGTCGTTAAATTTCGCACGATTTCGCCACCGAAGGACAAATTGCGCGGAAAGATCACCGTACGAGAAAGAAAGGCACCAAAATACGGTGCCGAGCTTGTCGTCCAGTTGCTGTCGTACGATTGCTGTCGGCACAGAAGCTGCCAAAACTTGTCCGGCGAAAATTTGTCAATTCAAACTTAAATTCCACCGTTACGCGAAGATTTCTGCGGAAAGGTCGCCAGGGTAAAAAAAGTCGCTGGTTTGAGGCAAGTTTTGAAGTCGTGAAGTCGTCATTATACGGATACCGAGTCGATATAATTATGCGGATTCGTGGTGTTCTCAAGAGAACAAGTCGTGCTGTTGAGCAGGGCACGATTCTGTCGCCCAAAGGCGGAAATTGCTAGCTATAATTGTGTTGGTACAGTGGGTTGCGGAACGCCAGTACCAACGACAGTCGTGAACCACGACCACGCTGATACCAGTTGTTCGGTTTATGAGACTGAACCAGTCTCACAGGTATGTAAGCAAACACTTACAGGTAATATGATGCAGAGATCATAGGGTAATGTCGGATATTTCGGATTTCGGTTAAACTTTACTGTTTGAGGTTACAAGACACCAGAGGTTGGTGCCAATGTGTAACTAATTCAAAAACTGACATGAGAGCTTGCTCAGCTCTTTAAGTAGTAACATGTCGACTCGAATTCCCTCAGCTCACTTCGGATTCGACAGTCACATTGCTCAGTCACTTCATGTTCACCAGTCCGATGTCCTGTCTTGTCATTCAGCCCTTGGGCTGCAGCTGCCAATCATACAATAATCTCTGCTCTGATTTCCTGAATAATCATAGATCTGACGATATGGCAAGAACTGAGGCTCTCCTGATTTCCCTCCAGTTCTGTTCGGCTGTTTGAATATTAAATGGGTTCCCACCATTTCTGGATTGGTTTCCCACCAATTCTCTCAACCTGATCTGCTGTGGGTGTAGATGTCAAAAAATCACATTCTGTCAGTCACCCTCGTCATACCTCTCGGTCATACTGGTGACTGTCATCGGTGCTGTCACTCGTCATTCTGACACGTCTGTCACTCGTACTGACTCGCGATACTGTTATTCAAATGTCACATTTGAGTCAGTCACTTCTGTCGGTCACCTTTGTCAATTCTGCCAGTCACCTCTGTCATTCGGTCATGCTGGTGACTGTCATCATTTCCGGTTGGTGACTGTCAGCGTTTCTGTCACTCGTCACTCTGACACGTCTGTCTCTCGTACTGACTCGTGATGTACCCTAGTACACAATATACTATCACCCAAAAAAGATTGAAGATACGGTATTATTTTGAGTGATTTTAAACAGTATAAAAAATCCGAGTTGAAAAATCTGAGGGACGCATATACAAATGCAATCGTTATAGATATATGAGGCGGATCCAGGCCAAACCAGGCATCAACTAACTAAGTATAGACCCTGTATAGACCACCTTTCATTGGACGCGCCTCCAATGGGGTTGCCCTGAAGTGCCCATGGGGTCAGGAAACACCGATATCGTGGGGTGTGGCCCGGGGGGGGGGTACCCCCTAGAGTCACAATGCAAGCCCTAGGGAGGGCCTAGCTGCGAAAATTGTCAATTGCCGAGCAACTCGCGATTTCCACCCCCAATAAATCAAAATCGGCCTACCATAATGCACAATCTAATGTGGCAACCAGCCCCTATAAAAGACACTATATATGCAGTACAATACCCTAACTAGAGTTTGGATTTTGTTCTTATGTCATTACGATTTTGACAAGGCCCGCGCAGGACAAATCCATCTACTCGATAACATATAGCATATGCACTGGTCATTCCCCGCATGGCTCGATGTCTCAATATCCATGTAGTGGACCGGGTTCCCATTCCCATCTCATTCACTTCCAGCATACATGATTCTGTTGGCTACTCTGCTAGCGACGCCAAAGTTGAAAGGGCGAGTCTGGGTGAGGCCGTTCGGTGACACGGTAATTCGCCTTGTTTCAGTCGTTGATCCACACGACCGTCTGAATTCTTTGAAACTTTTTTTAGGTGACTGATTCAGTTATATGGGCTCTGCTCTCAATCGGCCGGATTGCTAGGTGGAGCCTATCCCATACTGGGAGGGCAACCACGACGATCCAGAAGCGACTAGGAGGAATTTAGCTTTCTGTGCTTACTAAGGATCAAAGCACGGCAGTGGCACTGCCCCTCTGAATATAATTACGTGTTATTGATATCATCTAGATTATATTGACTCTTTGACCAAAGCCTAAATTTGACTACAGGCAGGCACGGATTAAGAGACTCGGCCACTGGAGTGGTCAGAGATGCCGAGTTCATATGTAGCCGTTGGAGCCGATGATGGAGGCCAACCAGAGATACCGTCGATGTCGAGGATGTCCGGTCGGGTTGCAGATGAGAGAAGCAATGCTGTCGGGCGGCGCCACTGAGCCACGGCACATGTAGCAGTGTGCGGGGAGGCTAGTGGCTCAAATGATATTGGTTCCGGCACCACCGCTCCCTGCACCACTGACGCCGTGCCCAGAGGGAAAGAATGAAGTGACCGATAGGGCGCAGGATGGCCCTGTAGGTGGACTTGGCGTCGATGTCCGCGCACTGCTCAAACACGGCGGGTGGGATTAACCAAATCACCGAATTGGAGCACCGCCAGCGCGTCCACACGCCGCACCCCCGTAAAGAGGGTGCAATGCTCGGGATGCGATGCAATGCTAATCTCAAAAACTGAAACCTTATGGCAGCAGAGGAACCTTTTTATCCGTTACTGCTCGAAATGCCGATGCGATTTGGTCTGGGTGATGGTGTTTTTGATGTTGATGGTGCATCTCGCTTCTGTGGGGGGGGAGTTGGTTTATCTGGTAAGCGAGCCGGCTCGGGAGCAGCTAGTAAAGGCCTCCCCCTTGACTCACTTCTCAATGTGCTTTGCATTGCCAGCGCTTTGTCAATTGCTTGGATGATGGAATTTGCGCACCGCTCAACAAGTTCAGCACCCGAATGCTCATGCGCCTGCACCACCCATAAGGAAGTGAGATCTACATGCGACGAAGAGCATATCAACGGTACACACATGCATGATGTGCCATCAGAGATCTCAGCCAATCCGTACAGTGTAGAAGACTTTGACATCATGCGCTGGTGGGCGGTGATAGACCCCGATACGTTCTTCTCTGTGACCCGTTTCCCTTCGAGGTTGGGCCAAGATGGAAGCCCCCTCCCTACAATCCCCTCCAAGGTTGCGACAATAATGACCCTCTCTGTACGATCACCTTCGAGGTTGGGCCAAGATGGAAGCCCCCTCCCTACAATCCCCTGCAAGGTTGCGACAATAATGGCCCTCTCTGCACGATCACCTCCGAGGTTGGGCCGAGATGGAAGCCCCCTCCCTACAATCCCCTCCAAGGTTGCGACAATAATGACCCTCTCTGTACGATCACCTTCGAGATTGGGCCCACAAAACACGAACGTCGGCACAACAAGAAAATGCGAACTTCAGTACATTTCCTCTCCCATCCGAACTTGAGTGTGGTTCCTCCCTCATGACTATTCAAGGCGGCTGCACCGGAAAGAAGCCCACACGGACATATCTGGGCATCGGACATTTTGACAATCGAAGCCGCGCGCCCTTGTCACTGAAAATGCAGATTCAACGGGCACACAATATATTGTATCAACAGTGACCAGCGCACATACAAGGGAAGGCCGGCGACACTATGCATTTCCTCCAAGAGAAGATACACCAGGGCTCGAGCATTTGAGGAGCAAGATATTGCTTTCAGCGGGAAAGAGATGTGAGATATTTATGATGCACCTACCACAAACCCTTCCATCTGCTTCAGGTCTGCCATGGTCTCGGCCACGGTCCGCTGTTGTGCTTGCAGCCACTCGTTGCTGATGTTGCCACCAGCCGGGTCTCCGCCCGCCTCGCCGCTGATTGACCGATTCTCCGTCGTGGACGATCGACTGCGCTTGACTGATGGTGCACGGCTCAACATGTTCCCCTTGGACTTTGTCAGCTCTATTTTCCAATCCAGCTGCCGCAAATGCTGCACCATTTTGGCGCACGTGGCAGGCGCAGGTTCCGCTGGGTATGCCGCGCCCTGCACGCAACGTATGCACTCCTTCTCAGGCAGCTTCCACTTGAACATCTCCAATGCCGATTGCGTATAAATCAAAACGGGCATCAGTGGTTGCTGACCAACGAAGCGCTACGACAACCATACTGTACTGGAACAACAAATCTGATTGAATCAGCAACATGCCATCCTCGCACCTCCAAACCCTCTATCGCTCGCTGAATACAGGAAGGCACTCAAAAAGTCAACCGCTCCCGTGGGGACCCTTCAATTGCCCACATGCCTAGAGGGGGGGTATGGTTGTTCTATCCTTTCACTCAAATGCTCCACCATCATGCGAGTCTCGACAAATCGTGACGGGGAGGGGTCAATGAATCGAACACCATCGTTGAAAGCGAGGGAGACCAATATGATGGGTGGGGAGTCAGTGCCAGGTGGGCCACCATCAGTAGCCAGAGCCTCGGGAAATCGATATGTGACGTTGTGGGTCGTTAGAACAGGAATGCCAGGGCTGAACAAATCAGACGCATATTCTGATCTAATCTGGGCATTAGATCAGAAATATTAGTTAGGGCAGATATAGATCAGGCAGGGCAGGGAGATAGGGTAGTCTACCTTGCTCCCGCCGTCGGAGCCGTCCGTGAAAAAGTCGGTGCACCACACCCCAGGATGCTCATTGGTTTCCGGCCCAGCAACGGCGGGTGGCGGGTCCTGGTGCTGCCCGAGGAACACCGGGAAGATGGCGCGCACGTTGGAGGTGAGCGCAGCAGGCGCGTTGAGCAGCGCCTGCGCCGTCATCCACTCCAGCAGCACGTTGTCCACCCACGCGTTGACCGAGGTGAGCGGCTTCGTGCTGCCGAGAGAGATCACCGGCACCACCACCACTGAGCTCGTCAGCCCGATCATGAAGCCCTCCTCCCAAGGCTGACCGTTCTGCAGACACATCTTGTCCCAGAACACTGCTTCCCCCCACACCCCCCAGTAAGCAAGCAAGCACACTCCCATGCACCATCAGTTCAATGCCTGACTCGCATTCGTACAACATCGCATTGCGTCTACAGTCACGCACTTACGGTAGAGACCCAGTCCACATACCACATGGCTGTCCGCACTTTGCTCCTAGGGAGGGTGCCACAAAATATTACAAGGTCTGGGGACGGGGGGCGGAGCGCTAGACCCTTACCACTCGCAGTGGTTCAGGCCAAATCAGCCAAACGCTCATCCAGAATACCCCAATTTCTATCGAATTTGCATCTGCGGCGCAGACCGTATTGAAGGTGACTCGCTCCCGTCACGCAAAGGTGATAGCAGAATATTATCATCTTTGATCTTGGACCCCCGCAGCAGGAAATAGAGGTCCGGGGAGGGGGGGGCACCCCTGTGACCCAGAATCGAGGTCCAAGGGTGACAAATCCAATGTCATGTGCCGCCGCCCCGAAACTCATAAGGGGCACAGCATTGGCAGCCCATGATATTAAATTGGATAATTACATCGGATGTGTACAATATACTATGAGCCAGAGCAGGGAGTGGTACCTGAGTGTGGAGGCCCGCCCCGGCCTGCACGCGGCGCTTGCGCAGAGCCTCGTACAGCAGCTCCACGAACCAGGCCTCCGTGCGCACGCGGTAGCTCAGGAACACGTGGAAGGTGTCCGTGTTGCCCATCAGCAGAGAGCGCTGCAGCTCGCGGCGCATCGCGGCGGCCGAGCTCCACCGCTTGCTCTTGCTCTTGACCAGAGCCTGCGCGTCCCAGCACCGCACGTGCTCATACAATCAATGTTCAGCGGTGATGCCGGGGCAGCAGTAGTGGGCGAACAAGATCCGTCAGCTATGGCCCTCCCACGAGCAATGCGCGCGTATAAATCACTGCACGTGTATAAATCAATGCACGCGTATAAATCACTGCGCACGTATAAATCAATGCGCGTGTATAAATCAATGCGCGGCACACTATTGTCCGCCAGAAACTTCAAAAAGGAGCTCTGAGGGGGAGCAGTATTGAAAGATTCACCCCATGGTGCTCTTATCCAACAAAGCTTCCTGACAGGCCTCGGACATTTGCAACATGCTCCACGTCGGAAAGCGACACGGGTGTAAAGTGACACACATGTGAGGCTTAGGGTGCCCCATTCTTCATTAGTGACTCCGGAGAATGCGGATAAGTGTCCCGAAGTGTGCGCTGAATCCTTCGATCCCCTGCGTGGGTACATAGTGCAGCCGATCCTTTGTGGTACCAAAGGAGCCGGTGCAAGGATACGCCACCCGCATTCGCACGGTTGAGCCGGCGAGCACACGTGGAGCCTCCCGAGTTCTGAATATTTCTACTGAAGCGAGGGAAGCGCACCGCAGCGCCATTTCATTCGCCGAAGCTCAACTATCCAAAAGGAAACGATACTGATCGAAAATCGATGTGGCGCAGGCTTACCCCCCCCAAATGCTGAGGCTACCCACGCTTTGCCCCAAGGCAAGGCGGCAGCACATCCCATTGGAGTTGCCCCCCACTAGACTTTGACTTCAGTCTTAGTGGAACCCCCCTCCCGAGCCTAAATTTCTGTCCTGAGGCAGTGGAACCTCCCTCCTCCCAATATTGTGCATCAGTAGTGGGATCAGACCCCCCTCCCCAGACCTCGGTATCATGCATTGCCCCCCACCCCACCCTCACGGCGGGGGCCAACACGCGTGGCGGGGACAGCACACACAAAGGGGCCAACACGCGCGAAGATGACAGCACGCCGCACGGGCGCGGGGGCGTTCCCCCAGAGTCCAGCATGCGATGTGCTGCTGCCCCCCCCCCGTTGGGGGAAAACGTGGGCAACCTGATTAAAGTGTAGGCGGTCAAACAATTTATTGGATGCTCGTATCTTTATTAGATACATAAGATATACTCCAAGCTATCTTTTGAGATTGTGACTGAGCCCAGTCACAGCCCTATCCGTTCACCGCACACAGACATATCACTCCCATACTACAATTTACGACGATAAGTATATCTTACTGAAGTCATGCGTACCGCTTTGTGGAATGTGGGTACGTCGCGGATGTGGGATTGTATTGGTCAATCGGTGAGACAGCACCGCAGCTTTCGCCTCTTCCGGCCACGAATCGTAAAGCCTCTACAACAATGTGCTTGGATACGACTACGTGGCGAAAGAGGCAGAGCTTGAGCACACGGACGCAATGAGCAGAGAAGCGGGCGCAGAATAGCTTTAACTCCATGCAAAGGTGAGGTCGAGCAGGGGGTGGGGGGCTGAGCAAGCGCTGTGAGGGCATGTCGGAGGTGAGTATCCCCAAGACTGATGGTGACGGTTAAGCTGCACTTCGTTTCGAGGGCAAAAGGGCGCCGGCAACACAGAGCAAAGCAGCAGCTCACCTTGGCGATGGTCGACCCCACGCGGTCGGACACGTGCACTCCCCGCGGGGCCACCGCCCTGGCGTCCGGCAGCTCCGCGCCCCCGCCGAGCTGCTGGAGGATGTCTGCGGAGTCCGTGCTCCCATTGGCGAAGGGGAACACGCCGGTGAGTGCCTGGAAGAGGGTGACCCCGAGAGCGAAGATGTCCGCGCGCTGGTCCACGGCGTCGCCCTCCCACTGCTCGAGGGGCATGTAGTGCGGGGTGCCCGCCTGGGCGTGCAGGTACGTCTTGGAGAGCATGATGGTGGCCTCGCGCGTGCTGCCGCTGAAGCTCGCCGTGGACGTGTCCAGCACCGTGATGCCGAAGTCGATCAGCTTGACCTGGCAGAACCCCCGGCGCCCCCCACACCCAATGCTCCCTCACCCGTGTGTACGCTCAGCTTTGCGCCGTTTGCGAATTCTTAGACAGTCACAGTGGACATCGGACTGCCCAAGCAATCCTATTGGTGCACCGCACTGTGCACCCGCAATGGGAATCCAGAGCTTTAGTGCACTCTTCCATACGGAGATCATCTCGAAGCCTGCTGATGTGGGGCTGCGTGGCTTCACGAGTTCACGCGCACGTGTTTGCTATTCACATGCGTCATAGCACTGAGGCCCCGCGATGTCACATGCGTCATAACACTGAGGCCCGACAGTATCGCATGCGCCATAGCACTAATGTCCGATGATGTCTCATGCGTCATAGCACTGAGGCCCGACGATGTCACACGCGTCATAACACCGCGCTCTGACAGTATCGCATGCATCATAGCACTGAGGCCAAATGATGTCGCATGCGTCATAGCACTGAGGCCCGATGATGTCATGTGCATCATAACACTGAGACCTCACGATGTCATACGCATCATAGCACTGAGGCCCGATGATGTCACATGCGCATAGCACTGAGGCCCGATAATGTTGCATTCATCATAGCACTGAGGCCTCGACGATGTCACATGCGTCATAGTACCGTGCTCTGCGTTGGCCATCGCGTCATAGCACTGAGGCCCGACGTTGTCTCATGCGTCACAGGACTGAGGCGCGACGATGTCACATGCGTCATAGCACTGAGGCCCGATGATGTCATATACATCATAATACCGTGCTCCAACGTTGTCACATGCGCCATAGCACTGAGGCCCGACGATGTGTCATGCGTCATAAAACTGAGCTCCGATGATGGCACATGCATCATACGACTGTGCTTCGACAGTGTCGCATGCGCCATAACACTGTGCTACACACCTCGCTGTCGCCCTTCACCATGATGTTGCCCGGCTTGATGTCGCGGTGCACGAGGCTCTGCGAATGCACCGCCTCCAGCCCGCGCAGCACGTTCACGGCGATGCGCACCGCGCGGTCCTCCGGCAGCCGCCCGCCCGCGGCCTCCAGCGCCGCCGCCAGCGTCTGCCCCTCCACGAGCTCCATCATCAGCCACCCGAGCGCCCGGTCCGAGCTGAATCCCACCCCGAGGCACGCGCACACGTGCTGGCTGCGAGTGCGCTGCATGGCCGCCGCCTCCCGGCCCAAGGCCGTCTGTGCTCCCGGCACCGCCCCACCCGACCGGCTTAGCACAACAGCCACACTTCGACTGTTTGCTCGCTTGGCCTCTCAAAACACGAGCGGCAACTCCAAGAGCTCCGAGTGCTGAATGCGGTGCCTCGGGGTGGTCGCCTCACGCTCTGTATTGGCGTGGTGCAGTACGCATGCCGAAAGGATTGTCCTCCGCAGAATATCCACGTGGAATCTGGGTCATCGCCTTGCGACTTGGGTAAAGTTGCCACCGCGTGTACGCGTCAGTGCTCGGCCTGCCCTGAATTATCATTGTCGCGTATTCAGCCTATGCCATAATATTGTCAATACCTGGCGTTCAACCTGCGCCAACGAAGGCCTAGAAGTATCGGACAAGCAGGGACATCATTCTAGCTGGCGGGATACCTGGTGGTCCTTGGTCAGCTTCCTTCGGGACTCTGTTGCAACCACCTGCCTTGCCCTCCGCACAAGCACTACGTCATCCAGATCGGAAGCCTCTAGCTGCACGCCCACCGCTGTCACGTGTAGCGCAATGAGCGTGAACCCAAGCAGCCGAAGCTGTGCACACAAAGCACCAATAAAGAGCAGGCACTGGCCGCAAAGCACACGCGCACAAACTCCGCGCTGCCCGCAACCTTCCAGGTCGCAGCTCACAGCCCGCTTGTCAGAACCGGCCAGTGGGTGGCGTCCGAAGGATCTCGCCTCGGCGCAACATTCTGACAGGGAGGGACGGAGGTGGTGGGGCAGCACATCGACGGAGAAATGAACGGCGATCCGTCCCGCCCTGCACCCCACCCTCTGGAAGCATTCCGAGCACTCCATTCGAGCGACTGGTCACTCAACAAGGAGCGACGCCGCACGGCACTCAAACGAGAGGCAGCTGCATCGAAGGTGCGCCGCAGCACGGCCATACACGAGCGTGAATCGATATGCGTTCTGAACACAGAGATCCCCGTTTTGCTGAACGTGTTTACTGTATGATAGACTTGCGAATCGCACACGGGGTCATCGGAGGTCGCAGCGGCCGCACCTTGATGGCGGCGCCCTTGATGAGCCGGCTGTAGGCCTGCACCACGCACACCGTCACGCGGCCGTCCCCTCCGCCGTGCTGCGGCTCGCTCAGCACCCGCTCGAGGTGCCACTCCCCTGGGGATCTCGCATCGAGCGCCACCTGCAGCCGCCCCCCGAGCACTGCGCTCTCCCGGCTCCACCCCGCCCCTTCCAGCTCCGCCGCTCTCGCCGCCGCCGCCGCCATCCCGCCCTTGGCCACACTGGAAAGGAATCGGTGCCGGCGCACCACCACCGTCAGCCCGCCGGCCAGCACCACAACCCCCGCGCCGCCGGCCACCCACACCACCCACCAATCCCCCTGGCCGCCCCCGCCCTCATCCTGCCCTGCCCACGGTTCCACCAACCACCAGCCCGCACCCTCCTCACCACCAGGAGGCAGAGGTGGCAGCCGGGCCGACTCCGGGGCTGCTTCCAGGACGTGGAGCCAAGGAGCCGTGGCATTGAGCAGAGCCACCGCTGCAGCTGCGTCGGCGGCTCCGAGGACGAACTCCACTTCCCCCCAGGCCCGAGCCCCGGTGCCGCCCTCCGCCGCTTCAAGCTGCTGCACGTCGGCGAGCCCCTGCCGCTGCACCTCCCGCAGAAGCGCGCCGCTCACCTCCGCCGCCCGCACCGCTTCTGCGCACCGCGCCGCCTGCTCGGCCCCCGCGGCGGCCACGACGTACTCCACGGAGACCCACCCGGCGAGATCGCCGGCATCCCCTACCAGCCGCCGCCGCCGCCGTGTGGCATCATCCGACGCAGCCGATGGAGCTAGGGTTGTGGCGGGCGCAGGGGCAGTCGCCGCCACGGTCACGTTTGCCGCACCAACGTCATCGCCACACACCGCAGCGACAGCGGCGGCGAAGGCAGCGTCCTGCGCGGCGCCCCAGGTGTTCACCGGGTGGAGTTGGGCAGCCGCTCCGACCCAGTATTGGGCGCCTCCCCAATCGACGATCGTGACGGGGTTGTCCGCACTGGCGGCCTCGGTGACAGCGCGGTGCAGCGCGGCCCGGAGCAGGTCGGCTGGGACGAGCCATGGGTCGCCAGGGGCTGCAGGCAGCGGCGGGGCGGAGGTGTTCCAGACGCTGTGGTCCAAATCTGCGAGGGCGGTCACACGCAGCAGCTCTAAGGGCGCGGCAGGGGGTGAGGGGGGTGCGGCAGGCGGGCGCGTAGGTGCGAGTGGCGCTTGCAGCTGCCCGAGCGACACGTCGAAGAAGTAGAGTGTGGCACCCGCCTGTGCGGCAAGCTCTGCAGCGAAGGCTTGCCCCTGCGACCACGTGGGCCCCCGCGCAGTCATACGCTGAGCGACGCGAAGCCCGCCGATAAAGCCAGCCCACCATCATGCGTTCAAGACCAGGGCGGGGCGGTGACAAGATACCACCGACGCATGCACCTCTAAACCAACGCAAAGCAGCATGGATGGATGGATGTATGCACCAGTCACTGCCGAACACGCGAGACTGCGCGACTTCACGCAAATCAATGCGTGCTGGATCCCGGGTGTCGGAGTAAGCAACTCCTGCCGGCATGCCCACCGGTGGCTTCCACTTGTGGTGGGGTGTCTCAGACGTCACGCGCCGCTGTCGTGCGGTGTGCTAAATCCGTGGGGTGAGTGTCATACCTGTATGGTATCGTTGGCCAGCGCTACAGCCGCGGCTGGGTCATCCTCAGACAGCTCCACCAGGGCGTCCAGCTGCAGCCCGAACCGCACGACAGCCTCTGCCTCGGCCTCCGTCGTCACCGCTTCCAGGACGACACCGCTCTGCAGCTTCCCCATAGCTTCCCTCAGCTCATGGGCAAACGCCCCGGTCTCGGACTCGCGCACGAGGCAAGCCGCCGCTCCCTCTGCCTCCGCGGCACTGTCCGCGCCCACAGTATACTCGACGGCCACCGCACTGTTGAGATCGTCTCCCAGTGTGCTGCCATTGCCCGTGGGACTGGCCGCGAGGCTGGAGGAGGAGTGGCTGCTGTGGCTGCTGGTAGAGTTGGCTGGGAGGTGGGAAGATGCGTCGTAATCGTCGGCTGGAGGAGGGAGTGGAGAATGGGCATCATTGGAATCGCCCCCACCTACACCAGAGGCCTTTACCCTGAAATCCACGGTGCTGATATGTCGGATGTGCACTGCATCGGGCGCGACTGCGCACACCGCTGCGACTGCTGAGGCGAAGGCGTCAAGGAAGGAGGCATTGGTCCACGTGGAGTTGGCCGAGAGGGAGGGGCCGCCGTGGAGGGAAGACGAGGCCTTTACTCGAGGTGTGGCTGGGCTCTGGTAGTAGGCGTTTTCATCGATGGCGTCTGTTGCAACGAGGGGCACCCCAAATGCTTCCGCAAACTGTGCAGCAAGGGCGGAGGCAATGGCCTCGGCTCGGAGCTCCTCGGGCTGTGCGGTCCCGACCTCGAAGACCACCACGAGGTAGAGCGGGGGCGGAAGTGGGGCGGAAGGGGGTGGCGCAAGGGCGCCGGGGCGTGGGTGGGGTAGGGGGTTGGTGCGGCGCGCTTGGAGGAGGGGGCAGAGGGAAGCGGGGAAAGGGAGGGGGCGGGAAGGGCTGCGGCGGGCAGTAGGGGCTTGGGGGCAGTGCGGCCATGACGACAATCGCACGCGTCACAGACGCGGCATTGCCGGCTGCATCCGTGACGCTGTATGTGATCTCAAATCGTCCGAGGGTGTCTGTGTCCACCTCGCCCGCCGCCACAACCAGGTGCGAGATGTCCCCGTCGAAGGTGTCGTAGGCCGAAGCTCCGAGGTCGTGGTAGACGCTCCCCTGCTCGATCTGCGTATGAATCCCCCCATGCACATCGACGGAGGGGATGAGTGCATCACCACTTTGATGTATCGCAGGAGGGCCTTTGATGATAAGTTGGCCCGGGCATCGTAGGGATATCGAGACACCTTTTTGCCGCCCTTTTAAGGAGGGGACCTTTGGAACCTGGCGACGCGGAATTCCTCTATTCAAACACTCTCTGGGTGTGCTGCCGTGTTGAGTGGGGGGGATCTTGTGGACCCCTTCACGAGCGAGCTAGGTTGGTGAGAAATGAATTCGAGGCTGCCTTTGTCACAACCGCCTTGCCTTGAGAGGGAAGGAGAGGCAGGCTCTCGGCGAGGCGAAGAAACCTCAGGCAGGCGATCACACGAATGCAACACACAAGAGGACGCATTCATCCATCATCCCGAGATCCGATCAGTGCTTACACCTACGATTGTCGTGACACAGTGCTGAGGGACAAGTCCAGCTGCCGTCGACATGTCACACAGGCTCAGTGCGGCGACGCTGCATGTGACGCTGCATGTGACACTGCAGCGCGCAGAAGGGAACTCACCTGCAGCAACGCCGCCCCACGCAGCTGGATCGAAGGCGGGGTGATGTCCAGGGTGGTGGCCTGAAGTTGGCTGGGCTCCGCCTGCCAATTGGGCGGCGCCGCTGAGTCCTCCGCCAGGAGATGAATGGTGTACTCGGACTCGGAGTTCAGCCCGCGGACCTCCACGGCCACGGCTTCGAACGCCACCGGAACGTTTGCCACGCTGGCGACGGCTGCGACGGGGATCACGCCGAGCATGATGTGCTGCACGCTTGGCGTCTCCTTCACGTTGTAGTATACGCGGCCAGGCTCCGTCAGCGCCACCACTGCACGCGCTCCGCCGCCCCTCCCCGCGCACTCCCGTCATGGCCACTGTCTAACAGTCCGTGGGGATAATTGTGCACTGAGCATGATGCTGAGGTACAAACTAATCGTGTACGTCGATGTAGCTAGTGAGATCGATGGCTTCAGATGGTGTACAATGATGATCGACCATTGCGCCACGCTAATCTTGTACACTACACCTCCGAGTTGCTGGATAGAAGTCACGATTGTACCCCACAGTCGATTGAGTGCTGTTGACTTTAGGACTGCAAGTGGAATCGGAACCACACGGTGGATCGAAATGTGCTGCACCCACTGACGAGTTCCACGGCAGGGAACGAGACTAGTCTGGGCTATACCGAAACAATTGGTATCTCTATACTTTCTATACGTGCTTATAAGAAGCGTACATTATCATATTGTCACCTGTCTTGTTAAAACTGAGACTTATTCCTATTTATGTCTGCCCCCGATGTGGATTAAAATGAGATGTCGGCCCCCGATGTGGATTAAAATGAGATGTCGGCCCCCGATGTAAACTTATCCCTTAAGTTAAACATAGCACTTTTCCGCAAGGACTGCGCGGGCGACCGAAGTGCAGCAGTGAGCCACACAGCGCACAAACTCCCAGAAACAAAGTATGGACCAAACTTCGCATCCCTGCTGCAACAACCGTTGGTGCACAATGATCATTCGGTCGCAATCAGCAGGAGCAGGCGAGCGGGTGTAGGAGCAGGAGCACAAGGCATGGAGGCGCACGCACCGAAGGAGATGGCATCCGCGCTGACGTCCTGGATGCGAGGGTACCCGCCAGAGGCGAAGCTCGGCGGAGTGATGTCCGCCGTGCGGAACTCCAGAGCGGCCACGGAGGACCGGAGAGGGGGCAGCCCGCTTGCCTGAAGCGCGACCGTGCTGGGCTCCACAGCCATCACATACACCGTGTACACTGTCTCGGATTGCAGCCCGGCGACCACGACCGTCTCTACACCGTGGTGGTAAGAGATGTTGCCAGCGATCAGAGCGGAGCCTGTGCGGTAACACCGTCCGCGGGTGGTGAGCTTGTTTTGATGGCGGAGCGTGGATGATTGCTGACAAATGGAGGATGGTGTCAAGGACCCGGGACGCTAGTTGAACAACACGTAGATACCCGAGATATCACAGATATCGGAGTACGGGAATGCTTTTGAGGGGCTGTCGAGCACCGTCGGATGCAACGACCTATCAATCAGCGGTGAGACCTATCAATCAGTGGTGAGCCTCATCAATCGATGGCGAGACTTGTCAATCGACAGCCAGATTTATCAAAAGACAACGTTGGCCGTTCTACGTGATTGATCATCCGGACGTCTACGTAAAGCTAAATACATTCACCGGGCAAACATTATGGATGCGCGGGCACAGAATGCAAAAAGGCGAGATGTTCTTTGAGCCACGCCACGCACCATTGCTTGCGCCGACACTACCCGCAGCCACGAGCACTTCCTCCCGGGCAGTGCCGGCGATGCGCCACTCCGCCAAGCTTACGTTGTGCACCTCTTCTCCCCGGTTTACCCGCGCCTGCACCTCCCGCAGCAGCGTCCCATCCGTACTCGCCTCCTCCAATATCACGCCAACCCGCTCCGCCGCCGCAGACGTCCCGTCGCCGACAGTGACGCGCGACACCAGCCGCACTTCGTCGGTCCTCGCAGAGACGCTTGCATCGCCGGCGGCTGCCTCGTCTCCGGTACCCCCTGAGCCAGCAGCCGCGCCAGTATCACGACTTGGCAGATCGCTCGCGAGACCCGCCGTGACGTCCCCCGGGCCCACTCCGCACACCGCCGCTAGGCTCTCCTCGAAGGCCGCCACGAGGGCGGTCACATTATTCAGCTCATCATCGCTCGCATCCGCCCAGCCCGGCAGCTCCAACAAGTGCTCGGCAGCCACGCCATAAACCACCACCGCAGAGGCGGCCCCGCTGGCGGCCTCCACGACGTAGTATACCAATGCGGGGGCATCTGCCTCAACACTCAGCTGGAAGGTCTCTCCGCCCACCGCGCCCACCGCCGGTGACCCGTCCGTGAATTGCGGGACTTGGCGTGCGATCACCGCGAGATCACTGCCCCCTCCGGCACCGCCGGCGCCAATGCCGGGGATGAAGCCGTCATCGGCGTGAAGACTGCTGTCCAGGATTTGGACCGGCGGTGACGGGCTTGGAAGCCGATTTTGTGCTGGAGGAGAGGAGGGTGGCGGGGAGAGAGGCTGCGGCGGGGGCGGCGCGGCGGGTGTGGTACGCTCGAGGGCGGAGGTGGAGGAGGAGAGGGTCACCGGGATGCCGAATGGCTCCCAAAACAAGCCCTCGAAAATCGCCCCTGGGTCCCCTTCGACGGTGTGGGTGAACGCGGCGGCCTCCGACTGCTGTGTCCACTGGAACGTCACGTGGCTCACAACCACCGTGCTGCCAGCACTCATCTCGGTCACCAGCACTGCGTCATCCGGTACGGCAGCGACGGCGGCCATGGCGGCCATGAAGCGCTCCTTGAACTCCGCTAGGAATTCCGGCGAGTTCAACGAAGCCTCGTCGAGGAGCGGGAAGCGGATCCGGGTCTGGACGACGTGGACACCGCCGGGGCGAAGGGGTGGGGGATTTGCGCCGCCCCGAGGGCCCGCACATCGCCCACCTGGAAGGTGACGGGCATGCCGAACTCCTCCCAGAAGGAACCGGCGAACACCGTGCGCACGTTGCGACGCACGCGCTGCGCAAAGACCGCCGCCTCTGCAGGGAAGTCCCAGGGCAGGAAGGTGGTGGAGGTGATGCGCGTCAGCCCCTGTGTGATGTGCGTCACCTCACACCCGGACCCGGCGACCCCGGTGCCGGCGATCATGGCCGCGGTGAACTCCGCCCGGAAGGTGCTCCCGAAGGAGGCACTCTGGAAGCGGTAGTACTCCAGGTCCGAGAAGCCGATCACGCTCTCGACTCTGATGACGCCTACCGGGGGCGGGCTCGGAGGTGGTGGAGGAGGAGAGGGTGGGGGAAGGAGGGAAGGGGGATGGGTGGAGGGCAAGGTGGGGCGGTGTTGGGGGAGGGGGACTGGGGGAGGGCGGTGGGGGGATTTCTGGGATGGGGGTGGTGGTGGCACCGAGCACTTCCGGGGGGTCGAGGGCGAGGGCGGCCCAGAAGGGGTCGTCGGCGAAGATGGAGAAAGCGGGGGCATTGGGTACTGCGGAGATGTCCATTATTGAGGAGAGGTTATTGTGAGCCGTTGCGTTGGTGCCATTTACCGTGGTTGATGCATTCGCGTCGAGGTGCTCGCTGCTGCTCTCGAGCAGCTCCTCGAACGCTTCTGCCTTGTCGAGGTCATCCCAGTCGAAGGTGACCAGCGCGATCGCGTACCACGTAACGTTGTGGGCGGCCTTGATCTCGTCAGCGCCTGCATGGGGAAGTTCCCATCAAACCGGTGAAACTGTTGCAGCAGGAGCACATTGATCACATACGATATGGGCCCGGACTCCACTTTCGCGAACAGGTCCGGGGGAAAAATGAAGAGTGGGTTTACCCCGGCCTGGTGTATAGCATTGCAGGGGCGCGATGTTAGAAGGTGCACGGACTGTTGAAACGGCGGGAAACGTGTCGGGGACGCAGCAAGCTGCTGGTGAATCAGCAGTCCATCGCCAAGAGAGTCACTTGCCATAATCAAGAGAGCAGCTGGCATGGATGGGATTCACAAGAAGAAGGCTGCACGCCTGCTCTTCATAAGAAGCGAAGCGCGAGAAAGCTTCTCCTCTCCGGACCATAGGGCAGACGAGACAGTTGTGCGCTACTTGATACGCAGTGGCATCCGTGTTGTTGTCCTCTGCACCGCGAGCGTAGAAGAGGTAGCGCATCATCGATGCCTGGAATACTGACCAACGACACTTGGAGGGTGGAAGGGTGACAGTGCGAACACAGACTCGGCGGCGCTATGTCGATGATACATGTGAACAAATTAAATGAGCAGGCGTTCATTCCGCAACCAGCCTTTGGATCAGGCTGAAAGGTACAGAGCTAAAGGTTGGTACATCGGAATACTTTCAAGTGAAAGCCGCGATGCTCGAATAGGAAAACTGAAAATTTGTATGTCGATCCAACGGCTCTGGCCAAAGTGAGGCTCAATTTAGCGTTTAGAAACCTCTAATACTCTCTGTCATACGTTTCGCTTGAACCGAACTCGGATCGGCGGCGCTGGCAACACCTCAGACAGCAGCGGAACGCGTGACGTATGCTGCTGGTCTCCGTGTATTCACCTGCATCCACGCCCATGCCTTCGGGCGCAGTCGCATTGAAGGAGATGGCGACCTGGGACGAGGGGACCCCGGCTGCACGGCTGAAGACGGCGATGAAGTGGGCCTCGAGGGCGGCTGCGAGGGTACTGTTGGCGAGGATTGCGGTGAGGTTGACTCCTGGGAAGGCCATGACGGCGTCCACCAGCACGATGCCGCCCGGAGGGGGGGAGGGCGCGGGAGGGCTCGGGGGGCACGGGGGAGGAGATGGCGGCGGCGGGGACACCGGCAGCGGCACCACCTCCGCCTCGGTCACCAGCGGAGGCTCGAAGGCGGCCCAATAGGTGTCGCCGGTGGAGTCGAAGACAGCATCGGTGTGGTTCACGAGGGTCACCTGAGAATTGGCAGGAACGGCCGTTACGTAGGGGGGCATGCCGCGGGAGGGTAGAAGACCCCCCAACCTATTGCACTGGCCGGCAAGCTGCGCGCATTTGCCATCTGAACGCTGCATTGTGCGGCTTGTAACACCCCCGCACTTTGAAAGATTTGCCATCTAAACGCTGCATTGTGCGGCTTGTAACACCCTCGCACTTTGAAAGATTTGCCATCTGAACGCTGCATTGTGCGGCTTGTAACACCCCCGCACTTTGAAAGATTTGCGTAATGTAGGTAGGTCTAGCATACAGGTGTCAGCTTTAAGCGATGACTGCACACCTACAGGCCCGCTGACAACTTTGACTTTCCGGGCAGTGGGGTCTGACCTGGAACGTGTCGGCCTCGAGCATGTCCGTCCATGCAAACTCCACCGTGGCTATCACCGACAGCCCAATAATCTGCGGCGGCGGCGGGGGCGGTGGAGGTGGTGATGAAAGGCTGCCCGCAAGGAGGAATTCGGTGTGGGCACCGAGGTGGTCTGCCGGAGGAGCTTGGGAGGCGCCACCACCAGGGAGGGGCTGGAGGAGGTGAGCGGACAAAGTGGAGGCCGGGCGGATTCGGCGGGGGGCACCGCCAGGAGGGAAGGGGGGGCGGCGCAGTGATGGAGGCGGAATGCGCGTCGAGATATTGGAGGCAGAGCTGTTGATGGAAGCAAGAGCAAGTCCGGGAGGGCCTTGCGGTGGGGGAGGAGGAGGTAGCGACGCGTTTGAAGAATTCATCCAAAGTGCTTCGCCTGCGGTTCCGTTGAAAGCCGCTCCGAAAGAGGAGCTCCCCGAGGGTGGCAGCAAGGGAGGAGGTGGTGAGGCGGGGCTGGAGTGGCATGAATAGGGAGGACGAGAGTGATGTTGACGAACTCTGGGGCTACTCCGGCAGCCGCAGCGATCGACCTGACGTATTCTTCGAGGAAGGCGTCGCGCTGCGCTGCATCTGCGAACGCGGCGGGGTCGCGCGGTGAGAAGTCGATCGTACTCTCGACATGAATGATGCCGAAGGGTGGGGTCGGGCGGAGGGGCGGCAGAGGATGGCGGCGGCGGGGAGGCAGCGATCTTGGTCACGCCTGAGGAGAGTGTTTCTGTGGAGCCGCACTGCGACCAGAAGTCCGCGCTTGACGAGTCGTCGTCGCTGCATCCTCAACCAACTCCCGGGGTCAAGCGTCCATACGCAGAGGGCAGGTGACATCATATGTGTGAGCAGTGGGGCGATACTCTCTGAGCGCGCGCGCCCTACGATGCACTCTTAAAGGGCGCATCACTCTGACCGGGTAGAGCGCGCCGTTTAAATGGTGAATCACTACTGTCTCTGACGGGAGCACGGGGGCAGTCGGCCGACTGGGGCGGTAGGGTGCACTTTCAAAAGACGAATCAACGGTGGAAAGCGGTGCTAGGACCTTAGGAAGGGCCGCGGGGGCGGAGGGGGGCTGCTCACCTCGAGACAAAAATCGTGGCCACAGAGGAGGAGAGGGTAGTCTGGAACGACGTGGCGGTGTTGAGATCGTCCCAGGAGAAGATCACCTGCACAAGCCACGGCCGCGCGTTCACCCTTCGCACAGTGTACCTTACAAGCTGGCATGCGGTACACCTACTGCTGCAGGAGAGCTCACTGACGTGCTGATCGAAGAACACACTTTTGCTGTGGTTTGTACAATTGTTGAAATCTTCAAGGGTGTGTGTGCACGTTGTGCAGGACCCGGATAGCTCGGCGGTGATAATTGCGGTCCAATAGGATGCACTGATCCGCGTTATGCTGAACACACGTTATACACAGATACCAGTGCTATCACTATGATCACGGCCGACTCAGTAAGATACACAGATACCAGTACTATCACCATGATCACGGCGACTCAGTAAGTTACACAGATACCAAGTACTATCACCATGATCCACGGCGACTCAGTAAGATACACAGATACCAGTACTATCACCATGATCATCACCGGCCGACTCAGTAAGTTACACAGATACCAGTACTATCACCATGATCACGGCCGACTCAGTAAGTTACGATCGCTAGGTTCCTCCACTGAGGGCGATTCTCAGCAGCCAGGCAGACACTCCGCGGCCTGATGAAGGCAGGTGAGGCAGCAAATCGACGGCAAGCGGGGGGGCGAAGCGGCGCCGAAAAGGAGGATGACAGCGAACACGAGATGCGCAGGAGAAGAGATGGGAAACAAGAGAGCGGTGAGGTAGATGGCGCTGCCTGAGAGTTGATGGAGACACTGCCTTGGTACTTGCTGACGATCTCTATGGAGTCTGTGGTGACACCCGAGGAGGCGGCCATGGCAGTCTGGAAGTTCGTGGTGAAGGTGGCATCGAACACCGGGTCGTCAAACATGGCGATGTCCAGACTCGAAAATGCGATGACGGATGCCACGGCGATGACGCCAGCTGGTGGGGGACTTTGAGGGATCGGTGGAGGAGGAGGGGAGAGGAGATGGAGAAGACGCGAGGTGAAGGGGCGGGGAGCGCTAGAAGCGACAGGAGATGGAGGTGGTGAGGGTGGAGGGTGAGTGGTGGGTATGGTGGGGGACTGGGTGGTGGTGGGTGCGGTGGGCGGGAGACGGTGGGGGGTGGGCTTGGTGGGGGAGCGTGGGGGGATGGAGGGAGGTGGCGGCGCGGGGGCGAGCGGTGGAGGGAGCTCCGAGAGGAGTGGACTCGGTGGAGGAGGGCTTGGGGGTGGTGGGCTTGGAGGGGAGGGGTTGGTGGAGGGGTGGGGATGAGGGGGAGGTGGCGTGGAGGTGGTGGGGAGCAGCTCCGTCACAGACCCACCATACACAGGATGCCCATACAAATGGCATGGTGTAGGTGGCGAGGAACGGCGGGGAGGGTGGAAGAGGGGGAAAGCGGGTGGTGGAGGGAAGGGGTGGGCTGGAGGGGTGGTGGAGGAGGCTCGGAGGTGGCGGACTGAGGCGGAGTGGACTGGGAGGGGGTGGGCTCGGAGGCGGAGATGGGGGTGGGCTCGGAGGAGGTGGCGGTGAGTACATGCGATCAACTTCGGTCGTGAACACGTCACCGCTGCAGAGACACCCAGTGCGATGTCACTACTTCACCCTAGCAAACTCTAACACCCCCTCAGAGACCTTTCCTTCAAGCGCGCTTAGCCGGGGTCACTTCGAGCATGCGCCCTGGCTCACTCGGTAATCCATCAGCAGATGTCGCAGCATACGTAGCTGACCTCTGTCCTCCCTCACATACACAAGTCCCAATTCCGTGCCGAAATTTGGGAGCGCGCTGTGGATGACCACTGTTCAGCAGACAAGCTGACAAGCTGACAAGCTGGCGCAACTCCGAAAATTCATTAGTGATGATACAGACGCAACGGAAGACCGCCGCCTCAAGAGATACAGCTTCCGCAACGCGAGCACTGGCGTGGACCCTGCCCTTTTCCCAGCACGATCCGGGATTTCCGCTGCACGGTCCGAGTCTTGCAATGATTCCTGCTCTTTCCCCCCGGCGCAATCCGGGCGATGGCGGAAGTCTCGGTCTTCCCCCTACCGTGGGAAGCATGAGAACGGCGGAAAGAACAAGGTCATCAGGGAAGAAGTAAGGGTAAGAGCTGTGAGGGCGAAGGTGCGTGCATACGTGGCAATTGCGCCGTAGGAGGTCCCAAAGCTGGTGAAGACCGAGTAGGCATCGTAGGTGATGGAGTAGGAGAAGGCGGTGGGGGTGCCGGTAGCGGTGTCGGGCGGAAAGTAAACAACCGAGTCCACGGTGATCCCCGTGGCCGCTGGTGGCGGGGAAGGGCCTGGCACCGGGGGTTTGGTGGCGGCGAGGGGCGGGGGGAACGTGCGTTGGATGTTATGATGAGATGGCGGCGGCGGTGGCGGTCGTGGTTGAGAGCCGGCGGAGGCTCCGGCCAGGGCGAGGTACCTGGCTCTGTTGCGCCTTGCAGCTGCCGTCTTGCAGTTCCTGTGATCCATCAGACGCCCTCAGCGATATGGCGCTGGGAGCGGTGAGCCTAGGCCGCAAACGAGGCGTATCGAAACACTGAGGGTTACGCCGACACCACATCCACATTTAACGCATGCCAAGTTGCATCTTAAATAAAGAAAGTGTTATCAAAAGACGTGGTTTGCCCTAGACACTCACTCGGTGAGATTCCATACGCTTCAGCGGGAGCTCAAGGCGAGCAGCGGCCGAGCATAACAAAGTGAGTTGCGCCGCACGCCTCCCATCTGCCGGTGTTGCGGGCGTGCCGGTGGTGTTCTTACATACTGCAGTGTAACTAACTACCTATATGAAGTCGGCTATGGCATGATTGCGACATGATCATGGCAACAACAGGCAGGCGCGAGAGCGCGTTTCGCTAACATATTCTTCACGTATGATTGTGTAGCACGTGTGCGTGCATCCACACATTTGTTGGGAATCCGCCAAAAAGAGGCGACTCGTTGCAGCACCGGAACACCTCCCTCATGAGTAGCGCAGTGCCCAGCAGCCTCCCCCGCCCCCGCCCCCCCGAAACACAAACTGGCTACAATCATGTAGGCTAAAGTACAAGAGAATGCATCACCTAAAAGGGGAGCAGGCGGCGGTGGAGGAGGAGAAGGAGGGAAGCCGGAGTGGCCATGGTAAGGAAGAAATAGGGTGGAGACGGGGGGAGGAAGCGGTGAGGATGGGGGTGCGGTGAGGAGGAGGAGAGGGGGGAGCGACGGGGAAGATGGGGGAGGTAGGGGTGGAGAGGAGCTCCAAGGAGGACGGGTAGTGGTGGACAGAATTGAAGGGTGGAGAGGGTGGCGGAGAAGGGGTGGCGGGGGTGCAGGCGGAGGTGGAGGAGGTGGAGAGGGAGGGAGCGGAGGGGGAGGAACAAAGGTGGTGGGGGGTAAGGAGAGGGTGGTGGGGGGAATCACTACCCCACTAGAGATGCTAGAGACGTCCACATCCGCAGTGGGCACTCCGGCAGCAGCGGCAATCTGATCGAGAAAGCTTGAGCGGAAGGATGTCTCAAAGGAGGTGGAGTTGAAGTCGTCCAGACTGAGGTCTGCAAACGACACAGAGGAGCTCACCACTTTCACCCTGAGGAGTCCTGGGGGCGCGGAGGGCGGGGGTGGCGAGGAGGAGGGGAAGGCTGCGGAGCGGGGAGGGAGGGGAAGAGGCGGCGAGCGGGGAAGGAGCGGTGGTGGCGGTGGCGGTGGTGGCGGAAGCGGTGGCGGAGGCGAGCAGGGAGGCGGAGGGGAAGGCGGGGGAGGGCCGTAGTACACGTGGAGGGAGGCGTTGTACCGCTGGACATATGAGCCGTGAGAAAATGACACGTAGGCGTGGAACAGCCACTCTCCGACGCTCAGGTCGCACAAGCCCGTGGTGAGGTTCCCGGGCGCGAGCAGCCACGTGCGGCTTGTGCTGTCTAAGTTTGGGCCGGATGTCGTGGTGATATATATGGAGCTGATATCCGTGGCGGTGCCGGGCAGCGGAAGACAAGTGCTGCTGTCATTTCCGCTGTGATAGAGCACTGCGTTTAGATCATCGAGATTGATTGTGAGGAGGCAGGGGGCAGGGCGGAGCGGGGGTGGGAGAGCGGGGGGAGAGCGGGGAGGCGGGCGAAAGGTGGGGGTGGGGAGAGCGGCGGGAGGTGAGGGGTGGAGGGGAGAGGAGGGGAGTTCTGGAGCGCCAGCGGCGGGGCGCTGAAGGGCGTCAGCCACAGCGCTTGCGGTGCCCAGGGCAGCAGCCGCTGGAGGCCGGGCTGGGAGGGGCGGTGGAGACGGTGGGGAGAGCGGGGAGGGCGATGGAGGTGGTGATGCCTGGAGGGGGCGGGGAGCTGATGGTGGAGGAGGGGGAGAAAGGTGGAGGGGTGGCGATGGCGGAGGTGAAACGGAGCGGAGGGATCCTGAATGTGAGTCGGCGCGCCTGTGATCGGTGGGGGTATGGTGGAGGTGGGCTCGGTGGACTTGGTGGAGGTCGGGGTGGTGGATAGGGGCTTGGTGGGGGACTTGGTGGCGTGGAGGAGGGAGAGTAATACAGGGTGGAGTACGTGACGGTCTCCAGCTCAGTCCACGTGGTGCTCGTGGTGTTGTCCGTGCGCACAACGACGACCGAGGAGGCATTGGCAAAGTACGGAATATCCACGGTCACAGGCACTGCGTGGAGTCACCCCCCTCCCCGCAAGGTGGCATGCATGCACCCATATCGTACCCTCAGGGACTCGCACCGGCCATTCTCTGCCCAGGGGAGGCGGGTAAAGGTGGATGCCGGAGACAGGCCGGCAGCAGGATGTATAGAGAGTAATGAGAGGTATATGGACTACACTCTGCATGGATGTATAGAGAGTAATGAGATAGAGGTATAGGGACTACACTCTGCATGGATGTATAGAGAGTACAGTAAAGGCCCACCTATAAGAAAACAGGCCCGTGGGGATAGCGGCTGGCTTTCTTAAATTTGCGCCCCCGATTTGATTGCCAGCGGTGATTTCTATCATACTTAAGAGTTGCTTAACAGTGGCGGAACATCCACTCCAAAAGTCCAGCGGCTGCTTTCTTAGTGTTTTCTTAAGTTTTGGCAAAACATCCAGCGGCTGTTTTCTTATAGGTGAAGTTTCTTTTAGGTGGGTCTTTACTTGTAATGAGAGGTATAGGGACTACACTCTGCATAGATGTATAGAGAGTAGTAAAAGGTCGATGTCGATGTCGATGTGAGTGTCTTATTGGTTGGTGAAAGAAGCAGGTGAACTCACGCTGCACTACTGTCACAGGTGCCGCTAACGTGATTTCGTCGGCAGTTCAAGGCGGAGCAAGGCGCGCACCGGCGAACGTGGAGCCATGCGGCACGAGGCTGATGTAGTCGCTGAGCACTGCACGGTACCACCGGCTGGTCACCAGGTGCTGCGATGCGGCCGCCACCTCATCGGCCCGCAGCTCGCGTATTGTGAGCGACGTCGTGGTAGAAACCGCATTGGGCGGGATCGTCACGACGACTTTGCGGCCTCGCAGCAGCTCGGGGGTGTCCGTGTTCAGCACTCCGCCGGCGGTGCCTACATTCATCGTCCTCTGCGCCGCACACCGTTTGACGGCACCACTAAGGCACCCTGGCGCAGGCTCATGCGACGTCGTCACAGGGCCGCACGCGTGGTTCTTGCAGAGCGGGGGGTGGGTTACATGAGCCCCATGCTCGGCTTTTTGCGCCGTCCTTTCATAGCTACGACGGAACAAGAAAGCTGGGTTCTCCTGCCAAAGGCTGCACGTGGGTGCAGCTAGCGCTGGTTTCCCTCAACCTGGATTTAGAGGAAGGCAGCATGACCACGAAGAGGGCGAGCGAGATGGTGAACGGGCTTTTGTTGCTATCAACAATGGCCGCACTCACCTGAACGCGGCCTGTGAAGTTCGAGCAGCCGGCGTCACTCCCGGAGTACGTGGCGCAGTATCTCTGAGTGTACTCCATGCACGCCGGGTCCACGTCACCGAATCGAATGGAGGTGCACGTCTTGCACGCACACGTGCTTATCGCGCAGGGGCAGTCGATCTGAACATAGAAGGCCACGTCATCCTGGCCAGCGCTGCCACCGGCTGCGGGCGCCCAGATGTTCCACTGGCCAGTGACGGCCCCGGCCGCACCACACTCGCCCGGAAAGCCGACACCTTGAGCGCTGTAGTAGTTGCAGTAGGTCCAGCGGTTGGCGCCCGCGAGAGCATCCGCGTGAGTGCTGTACAACTCGAAGTCCACGTTCAGGATGTTCGCCGTGGAGGACCAGTTGCTGGCGAGGTAGCCGTGCAACGAGATGGGCGCACGGCGCGGCAGCCGCTTGTAGTAGATCTCCCTGCGCGCGCACGAGCCGGGTGCATCTCAGCGTAATGTGCTAGGCTGTGGGGGAGATACACCATACAAGCGCCAAGTGTCACGCCATGGTTCGTCCAGGGACGGAACCGGCGAGGAAATTCCGATGATGGGTCTCGCCATGCCGTTGGGAAGACATCGATCAAAGCATGCTTTGACTCAACCTCCCATCCCCTCGTTCAACCATGCAAAGTAGCAAGCACATTCCGTGCAGCAGGTGGGCAGCTTCAACGATGGGCAACAATGTAGTCGCATTGCACTGGTGCGGGAGAGGGATGCGCCTAGCACGTGGAAATTGTAAGATCACGGCTTGACCTTCGCCAGCTGCTGTGACGGTCTGAGGAACTCTGGCACGGTTTTTGAAGCCCCGAGTTCTGAGAGGCCCTTCGCGACCCCTCTTTCTGTCCACCGGCTTGCTTTGTCGAAAGGGGCTACTTTTCTCAACGAGGAGTGATGTCCTCGACGCGCTGCACGCATGAATGTGAGTATGGATGTCGCACCCTCGGCTTTGCACCAGCCAAGGGGACTAATGGAAACGCATGATAGATAGTGTTCAGCTTATAGCGATGGCTTTTTTCCCAGAGCCAACGACGATGAAGCAGCGACTGATGGGTGGTCTCCATCAACAACGTGCTTGCAGTGTTCTAGCAGGCTCGCGATATTTTCCGTGACTATGACGCGGTACGAAACACGCAAATAGGTACAATAGAATTGACCGCCCCCTGATGAGAGGAGTGCGTCCACCGCTGCGACTTCTCAGGTAGTTCCACTGCGGGATCGCCAGAGCAGCGAATGCGAGCTACCTGTGAGAAGTGGCGCACGACGAGCAGAGCCGCTTCACGATGCCGGCCGTGCTCGCGGTGAACAGCGCATCCAGCGCGTCCTCGCCGATGTCCACGGCGCCGTAGCTGCCCTTCGCCAGTGCGAGGCTCCAGTACACCGCCCCTGTGGCTGTGCCGCATGCGAACGGGCACACAAATCGTGTGCTAGGAAAGTAGGGTGAGGGAGGGGGGGGACTCGGTGGGGGCGGTGTACTGGAGTTGCTGTAGATGCGAACCTCGTCCAGCTTTATCCTGCACAGCACACCATCGTGATTACGAAAGTGCTATACAAAGTATGAGATAGGCGATGCGGCTTGAGTGTGGGTGGCGCGATGATGACGATGTGCTTCACGTAGGCTTGCCCCAAACACATGGCATCGTGATGACAAGATTTAACGAGTGACGAGTTGCTGCCATACTGGTTGAAGAAATGCAGGTGACACAGGTGGAATATGTAGAGGCGAAGACAAGATGGTGGCGGGAAAAGAGGAGGGCGCAGGTGGAAGTCTCGTACTGGAGGCGGGAAGAAGAGCGCCTCCCGCTGAGCCACCAGTGGGCATTGAAAATGGGCAGCCGGCCGCACACCCGTGCCGCTTCAGAGAAGGTGGCGACCACACACTGCCGCCCGTCGAGCCACACCTCCACGGCAGTGCCCATCTCTGTGCGCCCATTGTCGCTCCCTCACCGAAACCGCTTACCCGCATTAATTCCCCATCCGGAATTGTAGACTGATACGCATACGGTACGGACACGCTTCCCGACGTACAACGAGCATCCCATGCACCAACATATGATTTGTATTGAAAACCAGATCGATTACCACGAAGCACCACTCGCACTAGGATGCACGCGTGCACAGCACTGTTGCGAGAAAGTATGCGGTGCCACCTATGACAAATGAGATATTTCTGCGATTGGACTAATTTTGTTGATGGCTCAGTTTCCACCTATGGCAAATGAGATATTTCTGCGATTGGACTAATTTTTTTGATGGCTCAGTTTCCATCTACCTATGACAAATGAGATATTTCTGCGAAAGGACTAATTTTGTTGATGGCTCAGTTTCCACGCGGCAGCAGTGATGGCGATTGCTTTTGGGCAGACAACGATGGCGAGTGACCAAACAGCGAGTTGGTGGGGTGTGCAGTTCGCGGCCATGCCTCACCCGCACAAGGCGCCGCCATGCTGATCACGATGTGGTGCCAGCTTCCGTAGCTCACGGAGGCGCTCAGCAGCAAGGCGTCCCCAGACTCCACACCGAACTCATCGGACCTCCTGAGCCACAACGTCGATGGGGAGTCCAGCCACACACTGAGTCCGTCACGGTCCAGACCAGTGGTGCTGGCAGCGGCAAAGTTGAGTAAGGCCTCGCCGTCAGGGTGCCCCAATAGCTCCAGGTTGAAGTAGAAGTCCACCGTCAAGTGTAGATAATCGCTGCCCAGCACAGCACCTGCACCGTAATTTCTGAGCTCCGTGAGCATATTATTTTGTTTGTTCCCGGTGCTGCAAGCTCTGCCTTGAACCCTATTTGGAGCCATAGTATGCGGATGCGGGGTCAGCAACGTCCGGGAGGAGCATCGGGCTTTGAGCGCTCCTCACCACTCCGCCACACCAGTAGTAATGAAGCAAGCAAGAATGGTGCAAGCAGTTGAGAATTATACACATGTACATATTTCATAGACTTCATATGCAAAATATAGGGAAAAGCAGTGACGTGGCTAGCACTGGTTTACATGCTCAAAGAGATGCAAGTGAAAGCCCATGTATATGGACATATGGGTGAATTCAAGGCGGGTGCTTGTACTAATAAGGCTGCAATCTTACTCGTTCCTTACGTGCTGGAATATGGTGGCAGCTTGTCTGATTGCTCGTTAGGGGGGGTCTGGTTCGTCAAAGGGGGGTGATGATAGTCTGCAGTGGGGTGAAGCTTGGGACGTGGGTGCGGTGCATCGGGGCTGGGAGCGTTGTCATGGCTGGCGAGGCCTAGCACTCTTGCCCTGGGGTGTGGCTCTGGAATTGAAGAGGGGCTTTATGCGTGTGGTGAAACAAAGTAACTCTGTGCATAGTGTACAAGCTCTGGATGATCTCACGTCCCGCACGGTTTCGGTGAACGGTAGATCTGAGCCCCCTTGATGCACAAAGAAAACAGCACCGCGCCGACCGCTCCCTCCGGCTGTGGAAGGTACTCGTACTCCCCTCACGATGCCTGCGTTTGCTCTGATGCACATTCAGTTTTTTCACCTTGATATGCCACGTCACCATGCTATCCTGCCCAGCGTGATAGCACTGCATGCATCGATTGTTGGGGAAGAAAATATGCGCAAAAACCAACATGATTGTCTCACTCTGACAGCTGCTGGTGCATACACACCTTCGAATTTCGAGCTCGCAGAGGTGGAGTATGCATCCACGTACACTCCTTCGTGTATGTCGATGTCTGATCCAGCATCCTCCACATGAACCCCGCCGCTTGGAGCCGCGCATACAGAATTCAAGATGCCTACTGTCTTAGTGTTTATCTGGTCACTCGATGTCGATGCCAAAAGGCACACGGCATGCAGGGCATTCGTTGTGCAAATAAATAGGTTTTTGTCGTACATGCATCATGGCCAGTTGGTCGCTATCGTTTTGCGAATGATTTGCTTCATCCAAGTAATATTGTTACACAACAGCGAGACTGGGTCGAGAGTGATGGGAATACAAAAGAAGAGCAGAGCTGATGAGTCCTCCCACAGCTCACACCCCAGAACGAGCTCCTTTCTACTTTCTCTTTCCCTTACCAGATGGCGCGTTGGCACACAGGTGGGGGAGCTGTGTGTGAGAGATGACGAACAGATCAGCTCGCACAGGTGGACATCAAAGCAGGGGCAGAAGGGTGCGTTGACGTATGTGATCATGCCAGGCGAGTCACTCACCCGAAGTCGAGGCGTTGAGGTAGAGGGCACGGCCACTAAGGCCAGATGTAAACACAGGTACCCAAGCTGAGCCACGCGTGCTGCCATGCTGATGCGCCCCGCCGATGTCATATACCGTGCTCTCCATCGCGCTATCAAAGGCATAGTACATCCGATATTTCAGTGAGAGAGGCGGGGACGGGGCTGGGGTGGCGGGGTGAAGGGGATGGGGGTGGCGAAGGAGAAGGAGCTGGAGGTGGAGAAAAAATGGGGGTGGCGGGGAGAAGGGGGAGGAGGGAGGGAGATGGAGGGGTGGTGGGGGAGATGGGGGGGAGGTGGCCCGCAAAGGAAATGGGGTGGCAGCAACCACAACCTACTTATTCATTGCCAATTTGCTTACGTGGCAATGACCCAAAAACTAACCCTGTATCACACCAATCAGCAGCACTATGGATGATCGTGTTGTTATGTGGTATCAGTGCCGACAACGGAGCCGAGGCCAACCCGTCTTCGACCTTACGATTCCAACTTCTCTCAGGAGTTGTCACCGTGCGACACAGGATATACCCGTCTCCGCTCGAGCCACAAAAAATCAGGATTTGATCAGATCCATCTCGGCCCAATCCAAGAAATTTCTCTGTTGACACGTGTGTATCCAGCCTTAAACAAAATTTGGCAGGATCCGTATAATCATGTCTCGCACGAAGCCCAGAAAAGTCAGACTATGGCTCCGGTCGAGCCAAACTAGCTCGAGCTTCGACGAGTGCGGTTTGGAATCGTTGTCACCACTGTGTGGTATTCTCGGCATACTCATGGCTGTCTACCCGGGAGTACGGCACAGGCAGGGAGTGGTTGCTCTTGGGGAGCTACCAGCTCGGCTAAGCTGGGGGATAGTGAAGTCACGTAGCCGTATTGTATAGGCAACCATAGGCAAAGCTGCAGCTGCAGGCTGCAGGTCTCGCACACCCAGCACATGGAATTCGGCCCTTTCACCTTCGATGCGTGTGTGGCCCAGGGGAAAAAACTTGCCGCCGGGCAAAGTCATGCAGCCATTCGAGAGGCGCATGGCGAGGGGCAATCTGCCATTCTCCAACATGCAGCCATTCGAGGGGCGCATGGCGAGGGGCAATCTGCCATTCTCCAACATGTAGCCCGTCGTGGAGATCTATCTCTGCAGCAAATGACAACGGCAGCATGCCACCGGCGATTGCTTCTTAGTACCACGCTGGGAGTATGACCCGGCGGCGGCACTCATTCGGGCACTTCCCGGATCGTGCAAGGTGGTGAGGGTGTGGAAGACCGGCAGCTCCCCGTTCACTGCGGCGGAGCTACAGGGCGGGCGCCAGTCCTGTTGGGGGGTGACATGTTGTGACGTGAGGGCTGTGCTTGTGCCCCGCCACCCAGTGGGTCTCTCTCTGGGCGGACTGACCCCCCCCGGGGGGGGGGGACCTTGAGCAGAGGACAAGCTCGCGCAGCACGTGGCCATGCTGCAGGTGGAGTGCTACGCCGACAGCACCTATCAATGCCTCCTATTCCACGACAGTGGGTGAGTATTGTACATACGAGCGAAATTGGTGGCGACAGTTCTGGTCATGATGACACAGCGTTAGCGGCGAAGACCATGGTGCGCTCATGTGTACCTGATCACATGCGTGACACACGCTATTGTACAGGATGTAATGTACGGCGCCATGGATTTCATTTTAATTCTCCGATTGATGTGTGCTGCAGTCTGTATTGATCGTTCGATCGAAGTAGGGGAACATCTGAGTCGCTATCCCAACCCGCTTGAACACCTCTCGCGTTCCACACGGTGAAACCCCAGTTTCAGCGATGTTAATTAATGAACTGACTAAGAACATCCGCACTATCTTAACACCAAAATATGTTTCATACAACATATTTTGGGCGCTAGGAAGCTTGCACGCTCAGATTTGGTCACTTGAAGCGGATCTAGAGATCCCCGCTTTGAGTGGCGAGGAGCGGTATGCGGCATCCTCGAAACGGCATCATCAGGTTTGCACTGTCAGGGGAAATTAGATCAGATCTCCGTCCATGGCAGTGAAGCTTGACGAGCCAATACGACAACAAGATAGTACGTATGTGATTCGCCGTGTTGTGCGAGAGATGAATAGATGGGTAAAATGAAGCACCGTGGGTAAGTAAGGATGCCACAATTGTGTTGTTGGGTCTGTGCTCGGACCACATCTCCAAAACGCCCAGGATTGATGCGGGCAATGCTTATTATGACTATTACACGCACTCTCTCTGCGCCATCCTTCAACTCCCCTTATGAATCAAGGGGATATCAGGGTGTTCACTGCCACGCACAATGCAGGGTATCCATCACTACTGCTATCAACGCTGGAGCAATAGTCAGGTACCACGACAAATGCACATTGGTGGCTGGCAACTCACCGCAACCGTCTGCATTGGTCCCAAGAGTAGCCAAGGCAAGCCCCCATGAGTTGCTATCGCACGTTGAAGAGGTCTTGACGCGTGTAAAGAGGGTGTTCCCGCCCACACTCGTCGATGATCCTCCGTAATCATTGCCCACAGTCGTATAGCCAGTATTGCTATAAATGAATTCGTATTCTCCGATAGGCTTGCCACAGTTACATTGGAGAGCTCCAGCTCTGTAGTAGTACATGAAATAGCCACAACTGCCGGAGCTACAAGAACCGTACTTTGCTTGGCACGCAGCGAGAGCAATCTCGGCATTGGAACTCAAACCCGAGTTGTCGAAACAGACCCCAGCTCCACTATTTATGCCTGCAGAAACAAACATGAGAAATTCTTCAGGCTCGGCTCCCTCTTATGAAAGCCACCACAACCTGCAAAGGTTGTCGTATTCATCTATTATATTAATCGGAACTATATTATTCTGGGAGCAAATTTTGATTGTTTCCGGAACAATTAACTTTTGATTTTCCCCGTAACAATGAATTTTGACTACGGGAAAGCATATTTAGGGTTTAGTGTCAGGTTTTGGGGTGCCTGGCTACTGGATAAACCCCATAAACTCTCACTAAACCCTAAATATGCTTCACCGTAGCCAAGATCCCTTGTTACGGGGAAAATCGAAAGTTAATTGTTCCGGAAACAATCAAAATTCGCTCCCGGAAAAATTAAAACCTTATATTAATTCTTCAGGTTTAAATCAAGCAATATATGAATATGCGCGCGTGTGGTCATCCACTTGTACGGCTTTGCACCCTACTCGCCCTGCAGGTCCCCCTCCGCATGGCCCTAAAACGCAGAGCTCTTTTTGCCAATATCTGGCATGACCCGGCGGCGGCACTCATTCGGGCACTTCCCGGATCGTGCAAGGTGGTGAGGGTGTGGAAGACCGGCAGCTCCCCGTTCATTGCGCCGGAGCTACAGGGCGGGCGCCAGTCCTGTTGGGGGATGACATGTTGTGACGTGAGGGCTGTGCTTGTGCCCCGCCACCCAGTGGGTCTCTCTCTGGGCGGACTGACCCCCCCCGGGGACCTTGAGCACAGGACAAGCTCGCGCAGCACGTGGCCATGCTGCAGGCGGAATAATACGCCGACAGCACCTATCAATGCCTCCTACATACTCCACGGCGGTACGACCGTTTGTCGGCTTCTGCATTGGTGGCATTATGGTTCGGGGATGCTGTGCAGATGACAAATCGCGGGAGGCATCTTGTGTGCTTGGCGGATGATGCATTTTGCTTGGAGTGCAGTGGCGCGCACCTTTGCCCTAACCTGACTCTTCACGCCTAACCATAGGCAAAGCAATCATCTGGGCTCCGCCTCTAAGACTATTCACATTTGATACTTCATTCGCATGCACCCATCGGCGGAAGCAAGTTGTAGAATCCATTTGGGATTCTCTAGAGGCAGCATTGGCTACTAGCCACCATTCATAGGAAGTAGAAAGTAGTTTCATCAACAGGTTGCCACTTACATCCAAATGAGTAACAATTGTTCCAGATCGATGAGCAAGTGGAGACAACAAAGTGAAAATTCCAGCCTGACTGACCCCACTGCAGCAGACGAGTGCCCACTGCAGCAGACGAGTGCCCACTGCAGCAGACGAGTGCCCACTGCAGCAGACGAGTGCCCACTGCAGCAGACGAGTGCCCACTGCAGCAGACGAGTGCCCACTGCAGCAAGCGCCCGAAGAAGGCCATTTCCATTGACAGCAACACCGTCAGTGTTGTGCACCATTTCTTTTTCTATCCGTGGATTCTGGCAGAGTCCCTGGACGAGGTCACCTCCAACCTCATATTTGATATGGGCAGCAATGCAGCTCTGTGCAGACATTTGAGGTAAAGCGGTGAAAGTGCGTTTGCTACCGAATGCCAGCCGTCTTATTGCTTGCCAACACTCACCGAGAAGCTGGGTTAATCCAAATATGGCCCGACTCCCTACTGCGTCGGCTCTTACACATCAGAAGGCGCTGCTGGAAGGAGTCAAGCCGCTTCTCCAGTACGCTGTGGTTTAAGGAGCTCCTGGCAGACAAGCAATATAGATGATCCTAGAGACGCTATAATAGACACCTCCACCGGAAGCTATTTCGGAGGAACGGGCAGAGGCTTCTGCTCGGTCCAACGGTGACCACCCCTAGGCCAAACGACACGCCGGTCCTGCCTTGTGGGGACCATCTGTAAGGTAGGCCTTCCTGGCAGCAGGCCAAGTGGAGAGCAGCCGAGGCTTTGGCTGCTGGTTGGGAGAACTGTCCACCTTATTCCAATGACCATTCAGACAACACAGGTTGGTGTTGGAAAGAAGTACATGATTGTGACCTTTGAAAATTTGGAATTGTGCCCTCTCTAGAATCAGATTGAATTAATGACCGAGGTTGGTAATTGATAACATTCACAAATCAATTATTAAAAAATCGCAACACCTGGTGGCAGCGGTGGCGGTGAAGGTGATGGTGGTGGTGGTGGTGATGGTGGTGGTGGTGATGGTGGTGGTGGTGACGGTGGAGGGGACGTCCCTGCATCCAGGATAGCACAATCAAGTTGCTTTAAAATAGAGACCGTCCACCAACCCTTGATCAACTTCCTCTTTTTTTGAACTCTACGTAACAAACTAAATGTTTAAAGATATGGCCTGGTAGACTGCATCGGTTCTGCACCACGCAGCAAGTCAGAAACTCCTGCATATTGCGAGTTTGCAACATGGTGGAAGATCGGGGGGTTCAGACATCTCCACCCACCCCTCAAAGGGAATCGGAATTTCCCTTTCATTGTAACATGGCAAATCAGTAGACACAGTATCAATAGTTTGCTTGGCACATGACTTTGCAATGATCTCCTTAATGAAATTCTGCGAGTGGGATCAAGCATGGTAGGGCACAATCTCACAAAGCAAGCTTCCTCCATAATGAAACGATGCTCTCAAAAGCTGAAAATCTCCTCAGCCTGTAGCCATGTATGATTCAAAACAAGGGGTACACTTATCAAAAGGGAAGTAAGTGCACTTTAACTTGGGGGTCTGTTAAACGCCAGAAACAAAGAATGAAATGGAAGCTCACCAAAAATGTACACATTCGCAAACGCGGACTTCTGGTCACAGGTTCCCGCTGTTTGGCAACAGGTGCACTTCGCCCCGGCAGACAAGTCCCAATTGGTATCGCCAATTCCAATTCCGATATAGCTATCCGGAGTATTGCAGTCATTCTCTTGGTTCATGATGAAGCCCAAACGCGCACGTCCCCAACTAACTTGTCGGTTGAATCCTTGCACGTTGCAATAAGGTTGCAGTCCAGCATTCCTGATCAGTGAAGTCCACTCTGACCGGCTATTGGATGTACTGCGTGCCCCACTTGTAAAGAGCTGATATAACGACATTTCGGAGGTGAGTAGAAACTGAATGGAACGCGTGTCGCCACCTGCAGCTCACGCAATGGGCCCTGCTTAGCATTTTCCCTTCATCACCGATCTCATCAATCTTGCCTTAGAACTGATGAACCACCTTGAAAGGGCAAACAAAGGAAATACAAATCTTGCTTCACATGTTTTTATATACATATCATACATGGGACAATGATTATACTAGAATTGTCAATCTCAAGATCTCCACTAGGCCATCATCAATCGTGTTGGTCATGTAAGGCATGCATCATGCAAACAACCAAACGAACATGCATGCCAGATTAACGATGACGATTTGTTTGCGATGCCACTATCCAGACTCGCGACACGTTCGGCGTTGACGATTCATTTTTATTTCATGAGATGTCACGTCGCGTCGCGTCGCATCGCATCGTTTCTAAATTTTGTTTCCCGATCTCACATTTCTTTCTTCGCTTCGCTAATCTGACTCTGAGTGATATATGACGTGGCATCTCTTGCACGTGCGCCAATTACAACTGCGCGTTGACTCATGATTGAGTTGATTGAGTTGCTTAAGTTGATCAAGTTGATTGAGTAATTTTCCCAGGTCTGTCTTTATAAAGAGCTTGGGTTGTGTATGGTAGAGTAAGTCACTCCATTGGATGCATGGCGGAATTCAATATTGTAACAAGGAATAATGTTGCTGCTTTTTTAGCAGTATTCATGTATGCAGCAATTAGACAAGGTGTGAACGCAGCCCACAATATCCATGTATGTAGCAATGATGTCAATATCAGGCGTGGAAACAGCCCAGATAGAGAAGGTCTTGCTCACACACACTGAGCGGCACGAGACCCGCTGACCAAAGCCAGCCAACCAGCATCCCAGTGGATGCGAGGAGAAGCATTTAAAGAATTTTACAGCTATATATCAGACACATGAAATCTACCCGGCCCGGGGTATTTTTTTTTGCCTCTCTCGCACGGGCCGCACAGGGAATTTTTAAATCGAAGCATCATTCAGGTAAAGGGGGAAGAGAGCCAGAGGAGAGAATGGGGGGAGGGGAAAGGGTGAATGCTGCAAGAACCAGAGAAAGCAAAATGACACACACACTGAACGGCATGAGATCGGCCAACAAAAGCCAGCCCACCATCATCCCAGTGGATGTGAGAAGCAAATCAAGAGCAGGGCGGGGCCGTGACAAGATACCACAAACGCATACATCATCCCAGCCCAAATGCAAAGCAGCATGGAAAGATGATACGATGTGACCGATCGTCGCCAAACAACTGTTGGTCTCTGGGTTACGGAGTAAGCGGACCCTGCTGGCATGCCCCCCAGTAAGGGTGCCCTGAGCAGAGCTGTGGACATATCCTCTCGGAGACTGGATTGCGGCAGCATCAAGGTTGGGGTGGGGGCTGTCTGGCTAGTTATGCTCAGCGTTGTGCGCCGGCTCAGGGGGGAGGCGGCAGTGGGGGCCGGGGCAATCCACGGGCGGCGGGGCGGGCGCAGGGGCAGCACGGAGGCGAGAGCTTGGTGGGGGACCCGGATGGGCTTGGAGAGGCGGGGTGGACATGGCTGCGAGGACTGAGTGTCGACGAGTGTGCTGTGAGCGACTTCCCTTCCCTGATGGTGCCGAAGAAGTTGTGGGGACTGTTCACCGAGTGTGTGATGGTCGCGCTTCGGAGGATGCGGGTGGACACAGAGGACGTCGAGGCCTACAAGCTGTTCTTTTTACTCCCGCGCCTGGTTCTTCAGCCGGTCCAGCAGGGGGTGAAGCAGGGTGTGGCCCAGGTCATTAAGGAGCGTTGCGCCCGCTTCCTACGCGGGGAGTGGGAGGGGCTGCATGCGGAGGTGCCGGGGGATCGACGAGCTGTGGCCGAGGCGGATGAGGAACGGGTGCTGCGAGATGCTGTGCGGTTGGTGAAGGCGGGGCAGCTGGGAAAGGCAGCAAAGAGGCTGGAGTTGGCAAGCTGGCACCAGCGACGGAGGAGACGTTGCTGAAGCTGGAGCGGTTGCACCCGGCTGGGACAGGCAGGAGGCAAGATGTGGGAGAGGATCGCCGGCGGGAGCTTCGGGGGCAGGCGCTTGAGCTGGATGAGAAGACGTTGATGTAATGCGTAATCTGCCGCGGGCTTCGGGACCGGGCAGCTCTCAGTGGCGCTGGGAGCATATGTGGGCGGTCCATGTCTCTGGTGGGCGAGATGCACTGTTGGAGGTGTGCAACCATCTGGCGGCAGGTCGGCCCCCGGCGGGGGTTCGGGAGTGGTTGGCAGGCGCTAGGCTAGTGGTGTTGCTGAAGGACGACCTCGGCGTCAACGTCCGGCCCATTGCGTGTGGCGAAGTTCTCCGGAAGCTAGTGGCGAAGGTCATATGCAGGCAGCCTGCGAAGGCCCTCAGGGCTCGATTTTGTGGGCGTCGACAGGATGATGACCATGGTGGACTGCGGGCGGCCCAGATTGGGGTTGCGGTGAAGGGAGGGGCGGACCTGGGGGTCCACACTGTTCAGGCGGCCCTGGATCGGCACCCGGAATGGGTCTGCGTGTTAAGGCAGATGCCAGGAATGCCTTCAATGCGGTGCACCGTGAGGCAATGTTTGAGGCTATCGAGCGGGACTTCCCGGAGCTGTGGGCATGGACGGACCTTTGTTATGGGGTGGATGCGAACCTAGGGTTTCGGCTGGGGGGCGTTGATGGCTCGGTAATGTGATTTGTCAAGTCGAAGGAGGGCAGCAGGGGGACCCCCTGGGGCCACGTTACTTGGCTGCCCCGTTGCAGGTGGTGCTGGAGCGGGTTCAGGAGGGACACCCTAGCGTGGTCATCTTTGCCTACTTGGATGCCGCTTTCTTCCAGGGCCCTCCGGTTGAAGCGGCGCTCGCGTATGAGACTTATATGGAGGAGGCAGTGGCGATTGGCCTAGATATCCAGCCGGTGAAGTCAGCGGCTTTCTCGCCTGAGGGGGACGCCAGTTGCTTCGAGGCCGGGATGCCGGGTGCACGGGGGGAGCTGGACTTCATCGATGTCTTGGGGGTGCCGGTGGGGAAGGCAGAGGCGGTCAGTGTGGAGATGTTGAAGAAGGTGGAGGAGCTATGTGGCATCCTGCCCCTCTTGAACAAGCTTGGGCATGCGCAGGCCCAGGGGCTCCTGCTTCGATTCTGTGCCCACCCGAGGCTGGGGTTCTGGCTACGAGGTGTGCCGCCGGAGACGATGCGGGAGGTGGCTGAGGAGCATGACAGGAGGATGCAGGGGGCGTTGCGGGACTTGCTGCCTGGCGGTGGATTGGCGTGGCATTCCTGTGAGTTTGCCACCCTCCCGCATGGGATGGGCCTGACTAAGGGGGCGAGGGTGAGCAGTGCGGCCTGGCTTGGTGGGTTTGCGCAAGTCTGGGAGGATATGCGGGAGCTCTTTCCAACAGTGACGGCGGGGACCGAGGACCTCGGGGCTGAGAGCGACTTGCCGTATGTAAATTCTTTGCAAGCGGCCATGCAGAAGGTGTCGGAGGCGATGGAGGTGATTGGGGAGGCGAGGGGAGCAAATGAGCATTTGCCACCACAAGTGCCAAAGGCGGACGACGTCAAGAAGTTGAGTGATTACAGCAGGTCTCAAAAACGTGCCCAACGGGTCTATGCTGCTGTCCTCCACTCTGCGGATTGGCTTTGGCTGGCTGGGCACGTGGGGGCGTCTCGGCTCCCCTGGCTTTTCTCGGTGACCTTCAACAGCATTGGGCCTGCTTTCTTGAGGGGTGTTCCATGCTGCCCAGACCTGGAGCTCAGTTCGGCGGAATACCGGGTGGTCCTGCGGCACATTCTTCATGCGGAGCAGCCCCTCCTTGGCCAAGTGGAGGAGTGCCCCGATTGTGGAGGAGAGCGGGATCCCACCGGGACACACTTACTGGCATGCCGGGGGGGAGTGGGGGCTGGGGGAGGAAATTGGTACTCTTTCATCCACCACAAACTGCAGAGGGTGCTGTTCGAGGTGGCCAAGTCTGCCTATCCCTTGGCGTCTGCATTGCACGATGACTTCGCGGGCTACCTGACCTACTCACGGAATCATTGCCCGGATGTGACAGTGCTGGATGCGGAGGGACCGGGCCAGCATGTGCTGTTTGATGTGGCCACGGCGCGGCCGATGTCAGACACGCACCTGGGAGCGGCCATGATGGACCCCGAGGCGGCGGCGAAGAAGGTAGAGGAGAGCAAGGTGGCGACGTACGGGGATGTCTGCCCACATCACTTCATCCCCTTTGGGGTGGAGGTGTACGGTGGGCTGGGGCCTGCAGCGTATGGATTCCTTCGGAAGACGCAGCGGCGCTTCAGGGAGCGGCGGTACATGGAGGCAAACGCGGAAGGGGGAGAGCAGGTGGATGGCAATGGGGATGAGGACGAGGACGAGGACGAGGAAGCGGCACGTGGCGGGGCGGTGGGCTGGAAGGAGAAGTGGGTCCGGCTGCTTTCTTTCGCGCTTGCACGGGGGGTTGCAGGGCTGATCATCAGGCGGGCTGTAGGGCGATGTCCGGCCGGAAGTGGGTGGCGTTGGGCTGGCGGAGGGCGTGTGGGAGGAGGCATGGGCCCGGACCTGGATCGGGGGGAGGCGGACCGACGGGAAGGGGCGGAGAGGTTGGCGCTGATGGACAGAGCGTGGGAGGACGCGTTCGAGGAGACAGACTATGCCACGCAGGATGGGTCTGGCGGTGGGACGCAGGAATCTGAGGGAACGCAGCGTGAGCGGTCTGGGCAGGCTCCCGGTGAGGCAGGCGAGGCAGGCGCGATGGCATCGAGGCTTTTGGAGAGCATGGAGGACGTGCGGCGGGAGGTGGAGCATCTGGGCACTGTGGGGGGTCAAGGAGGGGGCACCGCCGAGGCGCGATCTGGAGGGGCGCGGGCAGGCATAGGCGGGCTCAGCCAGGCGGCGTCAAGTGTCGAGGATATCTTGAATGAGTGGGATGACCTTTTGTCGCCGGGCCCGGAGAGTGGGGTCTGGACTCAGGAGCAGAGTGGGGCCTCGCCGGAGCAAGCAATGGCCTTGGCTGAGGGAGGGGTGGCCACCTTGATGGGGGCGAGCAGGCGGGTGGCCGGCCTTCTTGGGGGGTTGATGGCATGGGGGGGACTGATGAGGATGACGGGGGAGATGTGGGGAGGTCCGCGGGTGGAGTTGACACACGCCGGGCCCCTCAGAGCCCGGGGGCCCATCCTGGCAGCGATGACCACTTACAACAGGTTGCACGGCAGCATACGGCATCTCATCAGCTTCCGTGCCCACCGGGCGAGGTTGCTGGCCGTGCCGGAACTAACAGTGAGCAGCTGTCGGGAAGGCGACGACCGGGTGGTGAACTATCGGCCACCGGGAGGGCTTGGGACACACAGGCAACTGTGGGGATGGGACCCCAAGTAGGAACAGTGCGGCGTGACAGTTACAGCGCAAGTGTGGAGCGCATTGCTCAAGTTCGCGGCCACCTCGCAAGGCAATCAGCGCAAGGGCTCCAGTCACGGGGAGTTGGTGCTGGGGGTAGAGGGCTACAGGCGCAAGTCGGTGGCGGATGCGCAAGTTTGGATGAGGGCAGCCCAGTTTATCATTCTCAGCCCCTTGGGACAGCGCTTGGGCATTCTGGCCGTGGCGTGGGTGGGCAAGCTCTCTTGGGACCAGGCTGTAGGGGGCAGCGGGGTGATGTGGGGTGTGGGCTTGGTGGTGGAGGGGTGGCTCGATTGGCGGAGGTGAGCCGGCTCCAGAGACACAGCAGCAGTGCGCCGGCAGGACAGCCGCAGAGGGGCTCAGGTGGCCCAGTGAGGCTCAGGGAGCAGAGGAGTGGTCTTGCGCGTGGGCTTGGTGGTGGAGATATGGCTCGCGCAGCTCGGGGGGCAGGGATGAACTGGCTTCAGGCACAAGGCGGCAGTGCGCTGGCGGTGCAGATGCAGAGGGGCTCGGGTGGCTCAGCGAGGCTTAGGGTGTCCCATTCTTCACTAGTGAGCTCACGAGAATCCGGATGAGTGTCCCGAAGTGTGTGCTGAATCCTTTGATCCCCGGCGTGGGTACATAGTGCAGTCTCCTGTGGCTTCGGGGTGCCAAAGGAGTCGCAAGGATAAGCATACACACACGGATCGGGGGGAGGCGGACCGACGGGAAGGGGCGGAGAGGTTGGCACTGGTGGACAGAGCGTGGGAGGACGCGTTCGAGGAGACAGACTATGCCACGCAGGATGGGTCTGGCGGTGGGACGCAGGATTCTGAGGGAACGCAGCGTGAGCAGTCTGAGCAGGCTTCCGGTGAAGCAGGCGAGGCAGGCGCGATGGCATCGAGGCTTTTGGAGAGCATGCAGGACGTGCGGCGGGAGGTGGAGCGTCTGGGCACTGTGGGGTGTCAAGGAGGGGGCACCGCCGAGGCGCGATCTGGAGGGGCGCGGGCAGGCATAGGCGGGCTCAGCCAGGCGGCGTCAAGTGTCGAGGATATCTTGAATGAGTGGGATGCCCTTTTGTCGCCGGGCCCGGAGAGTGGGGTCTGGACTCAGGAGCAGAGTGGGGCCTCGCCGGAGCAAGCAATGGCCTTGGCTGAGGGAGGGGTGGCCACCTTGATGGGGGCGAGCAGGCGGGTGGCCGGCCTTCTTGGGGGGGCTGATGGCATGGGGGGAACTGATGAGGATGACGGGGGAGATGTGGGGAGGTCCGCGGGTGGAGTTGACACACGCCGGGCCCCTCAGAGCCCAGGGGCCCATCCCGGCAGCGATGACCACTTACAACAGGTTGCACGGCAGCATACGGCATCTCATCAGCTTCCGTGCCCACCGGGCGAGGTTGCTGGCCGGGCCGGAACTAACAGTGAGCA